>JASANE010007021.1:0-16817 GCA_030248225.1 Trileptium ribeirensis
TAATACAATACAAACACGTAACAACTATAAACAATTATCAAATGTAACAAATTCGGCCATTTATGAGGTTAGAAAGGTGGGGTAAGCCACACTGATATACTAGCCATTTGTTAACGGTCAATTGCCAAACTTTATTTTTAAGAAATTACTTAGATCTACAAATGCTAAGCGTTTCTTGAAAGACTTTGGTGAGCTGGCCAAAATGAGTGGCACATCTTGAACATTAGCGGGAAGACTATTCCATATCTTAATACAACAGCGTGGAAATGAATATTTGCAAGCGTCAGTACGGCTATAGGGAATTACTAACTTTTTGGAATGGCCTCTGGTACCAGTTAAAACCGAAAATGAAAGCAAATCGTTAGTATTTATGTTAAATTCATTATATACAAGTTTGTAAACATTAACCAAATCTATATGAAGCCTACGTAATTCTAATGTAATCAACCCGAATTTTAAAAGACGTTCACTGTCCGGGAGCTGCGGTATATTCATTCGATAGGCTAATCGACGGGTAAAATATCTTTGAACTTTTTCAATGCTTTCTATATCTTTGATAAACCAAGGTGACTATATTGAAGAGCAGTAGTCATGAATGGGTAAAACATAAGTACAGTAGGCACGTATCAAAAGAGATGGGTCTCGCGTGCGAAAAGTCCCGATTAAAACATTAATAGCGCGTAACATTTGTTTGCGAATTTCATTGCAATGAATAGACCATTTTAATTGATCATCAATATGAAGTCCCAGATCACGAAAATAATTGGATGAAGGTAGAGGAATATTAATGAGGTTATAACAAAAACATGGATTGGCTTGACCGACGTGCACCACTGCACACTTATAAGCAGCAACAGAGAGCTGCCATATCTTTGCATAATTAAGAATATCATTTATATCATGTTGAATAAGATGTTTATCAAGAGTCGGGTTATGCTTTGAAATACATCTAAACATCTTAATATCATCAGCAAATAACATTACAATGGAATTGGTTACACAATAAACAATATCATTAATGTATATATTAAACAACAAAGGGCCAAGTACCGATCCTTGAGGTACACCGGAAATAACGGCCACCGGAGAAGAGTGTTCTGTACCAACAATAACACGCTGCTTACGGTTAGTTAGGAAGGATCTTAACCAAGTAAGCAAATTGCCAATGAAACCGTAACTTTCCAATTTGTATATTAACTTTGAGTGCACGACGCTGTCGAAAGGATTAGAAAAATCAAAGTAAACCACGTCTATTCCAAGAACATTCGGTGTCACTAAAGATTGGTAATCCACTGATTGTTAGAAGTTAGTAACTGAGTGAAGCGCGATTTTCGCTTGGAAAACCCATGTTGATTAAGCGGTACTTATGTAAAAAGTGTCGGTTTAAGTATGCGCTTATATGATCAAAAATAATTGATTCCATAACCTTGCAGCAAGCACACGTTAACGAAATAGGGCGGTAATTAGAAGGATTCGAGGGTTCGTGTTTTTTAAATATTGGCACAATGAAGGCTTGTAACCAAACTGACGACAGTCTACCAGTTGAGTAACTTTGATTGAAAATTATCGAAAGCGGGAGTGCAAGTTCAAAAGCAAAAATCCGCAGGATGCCCTGTGGAATATTATCAGGAGACTAGCAAAATGAATATTTCAAACGAGATAATTCTTGGTAGACAGTGTCAACAGAGAAGAAAACATCCGAGCAAACGAGAGGTGTCGGAGTTTATGCCAAGTATGAACCAGAAGTGTAAAAAATAGTTGCCAACAATATTTTTAACACTTGGAATGAGTTTATCTGCCCAGAAAACCCCATATAAGACACTAAAAGCAACAATAAACACACATTCAGGTGCTTTTCCCACGACTTTTCACCAAATATGAAATTTGGCGCCAACTATAAGTTTATAGACTCCAGATTATGAGGTAGTCGGAGAGTCGCACAAGCACAACGCTACACTGCTAAAGAAAAAACCAAGCTCCGACATGGAGCCTCAGGAGTGGGGCGGTACCATCATGGGGTATATCAGGGCCCAGTAGAGGGTGGCTCCGAGGCCTCATTAGGGTGGGCCCTCCAAACCCTGCTTCGGCATGTACGATATATATTTATTGAATTGATAAATCTTTTATATAATTAATTTTTCAGGAAAAAGATATCGCCGGCTATATTAAAAAGGAATTCGACAAGCAACATAACGGAACCTGGCACGTCATTGTGGGACGTAATTTTGGGTCGTTCGTCACTCACGAAGAAAATTGTTTCATCTATTTTTATTTGGGAAAAGTTGCTATTCTTATTTTTAAATCTGCGTAAGAAAAGATTTTGAAGAAAAAACATCAAGTCAATGCAAAAAAATTGCTTACGTTTTTAGTTTGAGATAAAGGATATGATCTTCCAGATGTTGATAATGCAAAAACCCTCGGTTAGGCAAAATAAGGCGTTGCCTGCTCTATGAAAATATTTGCTTCTTTAAAATGTTTTCTTTAATTTATGCATGAGTTAACTCAAGCTGCGCCTCTTACCATACTCTTTTGTCAAAAGCAATGGCCATTCAGTTTTCACTCAACACAAATTTCATTTTTGCTTTAAAGAACAGAAATTTGGCCGTTTCGTATTTCATACAATATATTTTGAAAATTGCTGTTAAAGTACAGGGGCCGAATTGCATCCGGTAATGGCGTTATGAAACAGAAACATGGCGAAATCAGATATGAAATCCGAGTTTTGTTCTCTAACAACGTGTTGTACATGGTGTCACAAGATAGAGATTGGGGAGCTTCTTAAAAGTTTACTCTTGCATTAGGATTACGGTTGCGTCGTCGACGGTCCAAACGAATATCTATGCTTTTCTGAATTATATCTTCTAGCGGTTAATAAAAAGACAAATTAACTACATAGCTAGGCGTTAAGAGCGATAATCCTTATTGCTTCTTTTCCTTCTTTGTAATCAAGTTTTAAGCCTAGTGGTAGGCGTTAAACCATGAAAGAATGCGGAAAGCGGTCTTCCGAATAGTTGAACTTGGGTGGGGCTCGAACCCGCTACCTGCTGCCAAGGATACACAGGTAAGTGCTTTACCAACTGAGCTATACCTGCATATATAAAGCCACTATGTTCGAAACAATCGTTGAAGTTCAGTTTTCAGGGTAGTTGTGAATTCGCCCAGCAAGGCGCTTAATATATATCGTGTATACAGAAATTAGTCGCCAGAAATATGTCAAGTTAGTCAATAATCCATTATGTCTGCGGAGGAGCCATTATACTGGTAGCCCACCCGGAATCTAGCAGGTTGGCCTTATGGTAACCTACATATAACTTAACGGGTGCAACATCGGTTCAAAATTGGTGCCCTGTCCCTTTCCCCACGCCTCCAACTTTTTTCAGTGTCTTTGGTTGGCATTCAAAATCCACAATTTTACACTATAGGAACGCTTCCGTTAGTTCTTAAATTGTAACATTTGTAAGTGCGCGCATTCTAAAGCGAAGCACTACCCCAGTTTGTTGTGGAGCGTGTGTTGTTGTTCACTTCCTTTGTGAGGTTCTTCAAGAAACCGAGCAACAGCTCTTAGATAGCGTAGTGGTCAACGTACTAGGCTCGCATCAAAACGATCCGTACGTGTTGCAGTAATATTCGACGAATTTTGGTATCCTGTCTGCTCTGTATAAATGATATAAATAAACTCTTAATAAATTGATGTTAATACTCGATGCTTCGCTGGGACATTGAGATTTACTAATCTCGGCTGTTACCTTTAGTGTGATTGGTGGTGCCTTATAAATAGTAAAACAAAAATAAAGGCAATTATTGTTTCGCCACACCATGCTCGTTACTGTTTTGTACTTTTAAAGATAGAGCACCATTCAGCGATCCGTCAAAATCCGATAGGCGATTAATGAAGTAATAGCACTGGTACGAGGGAACACAGTGCATATTCAGCGGTTTGAAGTCAAATGGCCTGGCGTTAAAATTTTCTCCTGTCCATCGCCTAGCAGGCTACCGTCCTAATGGCTGGTCGTTTCTGAATGGCCGCAGACGGCTCAACGACTCGGTGACTGCAAAAGTACAGCTATTTTGGCAGAAGCTTCTCTTACTACGATACGAGCTTAATATTTGTAAATGCTTGAACAGCATTTGCTCAAAATGCGATTTGCAAATGAAGGATTTGTACGTCATACTGTATAGGTATGGTATTAAGTGTCAAATGCTACACCTGGGCAGACTAACAGGTTTGTACTATATTTAGTGTTGGGCACGAACGGCTTTGAGGTCTATTATTAAACATATTTGTTTTGTAATAAACATATGCATTATATACTTAAATATGACAAGATGGTACTAGACGGTTCAAAATCCTTGCATATGAGTTATACGTAATTATATATACATCAAAAAGTTTCAGTAGTGATTGCCGCCTGACCACCCATAAAACTTCTGACCAACAACTTTCGCTCTCTCAATCGCAGAAAATAGTTAACTTCCGGCCGGCTGCTGTTAACGACAGGTGGCTGACCCTGGATGGGCAGTCGGCCAACGGCCGGGGCAACCTTCGGCCGGCCGTACGTCCGTTGCTCAACACTAGTGCATACACTAACCTTAGCTTCAACATAGCCAAAAATAGCAAAACACACAACGAGGAGACTATATCTTTGCTTCGGGGGGGGGGGGTCCGGACCTCAGGGGGTTACGCCCTACCCCACGGCCAGCATGTATGGCTATGTCATATATAAACTTACAGTGTGTACTGAACATACATGTTCTTAGGGAAAGGGTTTGTTCTCCCTCAGTTTCGGATCCGGACGTGGCGACGTCGATCCCCCTGGAAGTGGAAATAGCCCGATCTCTCGGAGTTCCGGAACCCCTCGCAACTTGCAAAAATAACCAAGGATCGGGCAAATACGCAAAAACCATGGAAACTTGGCACAATTAAAAAAATTTGAGTGCCAAAATATCCCAAAATTTATCCTTCCTAACGATTTCCTCAAGTGCCCGCCGGCTGATCATCGTAAGATTATAACTCTCAGATAGCTCATTGGTTTGCATACACAGGTTTCACCTGCGCAAGCCGTATTCGATCTCTGGCGCTGGCTTGAGTTTGTCAAACAATGTACCATAATTAATTCGAACGTTAAAAGGTTAACGCGGTATATATTAAGACTTTAACAGATTGATTTATCAATATTTATAGGCATTGTAACCATAGGTATTAATATAATAATTTTTGCAGATTCTTATTGAAATATATATCAAGATCTTCATTTCTATTAAGTCTTCTTTTTAGAGTGTATTGTAAACATCAATCTTACCCTATAGAGGTATAAAATTTCTAGCTTTAACGCCTTATTCGGATGGTCGATGGAATAAATTTTCGAACGCTACAAAATTTGAGCATTTTTAAGACAGAACTAGAAATTAGACTAGAACTAGAACTAGACAAGACTAGAAATTTACGAATATTGAGCACTCTATGTCCACATACTTAGAAAATATTAATTATTGTCCATATACCTTATAATATAAAACGCGATCAATAATCATTAATCCTCTCATGCCCACTAGGTCCAAATGGACCCGACGCACTCGTTGAGTCCACTTGCGACTCGTTGTGTTTACTGAGTTTGTCGTATATGGTTCGTTTGAACGTGCGTTGTTATTCGCTTGCATTCTGAGGCTCCTTAAGGAACCGAGCAACAACTGATAGCTCAGTGATTTGCGTACATAAGTTTCAACCGTACGTTTCGGGTTCGATCCCTGGCGCAGGAGTTTGTCAAAGATTGCACGATACAAAACCATAGAATTCCTGTACGGGCTTTAAAAATTACCATTTTTAGCAATTACAAAATGTAGCAGGCAGCTCCCGTAATCTGGCAATATATAAAAACGACTAATGGGTCATCTGATTTGGCAGTAATGTAGCCAACATATTGCTCAATCGTTGTGTAAAGCACGAACATTATATTAAAAAAGAGTCAAGATTTTATGCGGCGTTCACGTTATAATGTCTCCTGTGTTTGGGACTTTTGTACCCCTGCAGTAGCGACCTTACCGTATAGACAGTCAGCTTCACACCCACACTGTGAATAAGTTTCCAAAATTGTACGACAAACGCGTAGCTTCTACATTTTTTGCTTACGGTGTCGTTCACCACCTTAGCTACAAATTTCACTCGAATTAAACTATAACGGACACCCGCTGTAGTTAACGCGGTGTCTTAGTATGTTGTGCTGTGTAGTTTTTTTAATATAGATGGTTGTACAAGGACCATTGGCATGTTGATCAGATTATGCTCTACGTCGTTAATAAACTTCAAAGAAGAAACCATGCTCTTCAAACCGTCGAAAAGTAACAATATCCGTGGTTAGCTACCGTTGAAAATAATTTTGAAAAAACACGGGGTGTATAAGTCACCCTGTTATCGACAGTGTGCCTGATATTGTTTGTGGTACATAGTTTCCAAACGTTGGAAATTTTATAACGTGACCACCACGTTACCCGAAGTGTAGCCTAAGCCGAGTAATACCGTTAATAAAAATCTATTCTTTGCGGAGAGTTAGAAAATTCGTCGATAGGAGGCGCTTCTGTATGATTATTGTAACAGGATTAGCATTACACAATGCGTGACAGGGCACTGTGAGATAAAATGAATTAAATTTGCTATATTTTGTACAAATCTAGTGACGCAACTTCAGCTGGCTGAACCTGGTTCGACCCGGTTTAAGGTACTGTACCCGTCCGGACCGCCCTGTTCAGATTTATTCTGTGGTACGGGGTTGCGGGAACAGTAGGGTTAAAGCAAAAACCCTATTTAGGCACCGTTGACGGTATTGCCGATGTTCCACTTAAAATGCTACTCTCTCACCGTTCCAACTCCGACTTCACCATCGAATCCAAACATACAATGTTGACTCTGGATGTTTTCTAACATAGACAAAATGTAACTGCGCTGCCGTCACGATAAAATACATGAATAATGTCTGAAGTTGCTGTGGGGGATACTCTCGGGGGTCGGCCTTGGGCCTGGCAGGGGAGGATAACCTGGTCATTCATAAGGGGAAGAGTCCGCATATAAATTCGGCGCCTGCGGCGCCTCGGTGGGGAGTCGAGTTTGACGACCTGACAGTGGGATCAACGTTTCATACCAAAAAGAGGAGGCGTTCCTACGCTTTTAGATCTGTTAAGCAAACCTAAAACGCTTCACCGTAATTAAATGGTAAATGTAAGAAACATTTTTATTGTAGTCTAAGTGGCATTTAAATATCGTTGTAATTAAATGGTAAATGTAAGAAACATTTTTATTGTAGTCTAAGTGGCATTTAAATATCGTTGTAATTAAATGGTATATATAAGAAACATTTTTATTGTAGTCTAAGTGGCATTTCAATATCGTTGTAATTAAATGGTAAATGTAAGAAACATTTTTATTGTAGTCTAAGTGGCATTTCAATATCGTTGTAATTAAATGGTAAATGTAAGAAACATTTTTATTGTAGTCTAAGTGGCATTTCAATATCGTTGTAATTAAATGGTAAATGTAAGAAACATTTTTATTGTAGTCTAAGTGGCATTTCAATATCGTTGTAATTAAATGGTAAATGTAAGAAACATTTTTATTGTAGTCTAAGTGGCATTTCAATATCGTTGTAATTAAATGGTAAATGTAAGAAACATTTTTATTGTAGTCTAAGTGGCATTTCAATATCGTTGTAATTAAATGGTAAATGTAAGAAACATTTTTATTGTAGTCTAAGTGGCATTTCAATATCGTTGTAATTAAATGGTAAATATAAGAAACATTTTTATTGTAGTCTAAGTGGCATTTCAATATCGTTGTAATTAAATGGTAAATGTAAGAAACATTTTTATTGTAGTCTAAGTGGCATTTCAATATCGTTGTAATTAAATGGTAAATGTAAGAAACATTTTTATTGTAGTCTAAGTGGCATTTCAATATCGTTATAATTAAATGGTAAATGTAAGAAACATTTTTATTGTAGTCTAAGTGGCATTTCAATATCGTTGTAATTAAATGGTAAATGTAAGAAACATTTTTATTGTAGTCTAAGTGGCATTTCAATATCGTTGTAATTAAATGTTAAATGTAAGAAACATTTTTATTGTAGTCTAAGTGGCATTTCAATATCGGTGTAATTAAATGGTAAATGTAAGAAACATTTTTATTGTAGTCTAAGTGGCATTTCAATATCGTTGTAATTAAATGGTAAATGTAAGAAACATTTTTATTGTAGTCTAAGTGGCATTTCAATATCGTTGTAATTAAATGGTAAATGTAAGAAACATTTTTATTGTAGTCTAAGTGGCATTTCAATATCGTTGTAATTAAATGGTAAATGTAAGAAACATTTTTATTGTAGTCTAAGTGGCATTTCAATATCGTTGTAATTAAATGGTAAATGTAAGAAACATTTTTATTGTAGTCTAAGTGGCATTTCAATATCGTTGTAATTAAATGGTAAATGTAAGAAACATTTTTATTGTAGTCTAAGTGGCATTTCAATATCGTTGTAATTAAATGGTAAATGTAAGAAACATTTTTATTGTAGTCTAAGTGGCATTTCAATATCGTTGTAATTAAATGGTAAATGTAAGAAACATTTTTATTGTAGTCTAAGTGGCATTTCAATATCGTTGTAATTAAATGGTAAATGTAAGAAACATTTTTATTGTAGTCTAAGTGGCATTTCAATATCGTTGTAATTAAATGGTAAATGTAAGAAACATTTTTATTGTAGTCTAAGTGGCATTTCGATATCGTCGTAAATGCAAGACGATAACATTCAATATAGTTCTAATTCTAATTCTAATAAATACTCCAATATTGCTGTTAAATTCCAAGAGTCAGACGTTGTTTCTTGATCATAGCATAATTAAACGAACAAATGAACAAAAACATAAGCGATACCGTTAAATCAAACAGGATTTGTTCAGTTTCGTATAAATTAAGGAGGGACCAGTCCGAACCTGAAAGATTGCATCATCCACTTAAAGCATTCTAAATGTTAACACAATATCGGCTTAAAAATAAACTACCACAAAATTTAAAATTAAAAAAACTACAATCATATTTAATGCAAGTCACGACCGGCAAAGCTCGGTTTTAGAGTGACACCGGCAGTTGTAGTCGATGACATAGCCAGTCCGGTCAGTGAAGTTTCCTGGCTGACTCCAAGATGTGCCCAACTGGCCAGGGTACCTCCGGCCGCAGCTCCAAACTGATGATGTCCATGTTGGCTTTTGGCGCTGTCATGCCATCGGGAATGGGCCTTCAAATGCGACGGTAGCTTATAGACTTTGCCACATCCCGGCACCGCGCAATTGTGCTGATCCGTTTTGATTTTAAGTTGTTGCTGTGCAAATGCGAGACCATATTTTGCAATTGTTTGACAATTGAGACAATCACAATTTCTGCTGCTGCTGCTGCTATTGCTGTTAGTGCTGCTGTTCTTGTTACTGTTTGTCCTTCCAGAAATTCCACCAGGCATTGGGGTTGATTTTCGACCAGATTTGGAGGCTGTTTTGATAGTTTTAGTATTCCTGGAGCCATGGTTCACCTTGTTTTTGTTGACTGTCCTTTTAGTTCCCTTGTGGGTGCCGTGATTTGTTGATGGCTCGGCTACAACACTGCTGCTTGAACAAGAAGAAGTTAGTCTTGAATCATCTGTGCCTTGATGATCGGAAATTGTATCCAGCGAGCCGCTGGGACCAAAATCGTATTCATTGGCATGGGTCAACTGAGCCGGTGTGTCTTCGTTGAGTTGTCCGGCGCTGCAGGCCGAGCCTTCTGAAGACTGTTTGTCAACATTAAGTTCACCAGCAGCAGTGACAGCGTATCGACCCAAACCAAACGGCGTCGAAGGTCCAACATTCATGAAACGTCCTTGTTGACTGAATCCAGTTAAAAGTGGTGCTGAAGTATAACCAGCGTTAATATCTGGACGCATTAGTTTGCTCGATTTTGGCGAATCACCTGAATGGGAGTCGGAACTTGAATTCGAGGGGTTGAAGGAGTAAGATGGTGTTGCCGTTGTTGGCGGTAGGAGGGACCATCCAAATGATGCCCCAGCGGGTGATTGTCCGATGATTTTATTCGATCCAGGCTGTCCATACGGATTTGATAGTAGGGAAGGATAAATTTCGCTCGGTTGATGATATATTGTATTTGGATACGAAGCGACACCAGGATAGATTGCACTTGACGCACCGGGTGTATAATAGTTTTGGATTTGATAAGTATCATGAGCGAAATACGGCGAAGAAGTACAGATCGACGACGCTGGCGTAGGGATGTCCTGAAATATGCTAACGCCACATTGAGATATTACTATAGTTCGCCATCGTAATATTATTAAGGTGTAGAGACAACAATTCTGGTGCTTGTCCCAACAGGCTAGGTAGATTACCGATACACTTGTAAATAGTTGGTTTGAAAAATATCCATGCTAATGTTTCGTAATTTAGGATTACTTTTATCAACTATTCATTCACGCAAAGCTCCATTAGTAACATTAATCAATAGAGAATGAGAACGGTTCGAAATTTGTAACCCGAACCGGCCCGTATGGAATCGATTATCGGCTATGGCCCGTCCTCTGAAGAATTCGGTCTGGTTAGGCCCGTTTGTTATCGAGAGTTAGATCGCTCGGCCCAGCCGGATCGTTTTCCATCGCTCCATTGCTTCACTGTCCTAGTCTTGCGAGTCCGTATTCATGCTGGTAACTTGTTGTTTATCGCCGCTACTGCTTAGCATTGGCGTCAATCTGAGGGGGGTGGACTGGTCCCCCACTTTTTCCATTCTCTGCTGATGTGACAGATATTGTTAAGGAAATGTTACGTAATTGTTGCCAATTTCAGCTAATTATTACGAAATTTGTCGTACATTCAGCGAACATTCCCAAAAGTTTCCTTCAAGGCGCGCCGAATGACGGAGGATTCAGAGGGATGTTCAGCAATCACCGGGGAAAGTGTGATTATTTGAATGGATAATCCCTAGCATTTATGGGCACATGTGACTATATATCGTCATGCAGGCGATGCTTCGCAGAGGGTGGGCAACCCGTGGGCATGGTTGTGGGCGATCACGTTTCGAATTGTTCGAGAGTTAAAATTTTCCAAAATTTTTTGGCAATTTCCTCCAATGTTCGCCAATTTTTCCCTGATTTGGCAGGCGCGGTGTGAGGAGTACAGGGTGCGGCGGCCGAGCATTCTGTCATCGAGATCCGATCTTCACATTAAAGAAAAGGGTCTGACACCGATAATCCCTCTCGGTCCCATGAGTTTGTATGATATATGATTGTAGGTTTGATGCACCCACATTTGACAACAAATCGACGCCCCAGCTACACTCAAAATACATTCTATGAAATTTAAAAGAAATTTCTTTGAATTTTGCACCACCAGATATGCTTTTAAAATTCAAAGAAATATTCCATGAAATTTTAAAAAATTATCTTTGAAATTTCAAAAATGTATAATTCTTTAGAAAATGGTTTTTGAAATTTCACGGAGTGTTTCTTTTAAAATTCAAAGAAACGCTTCTTGAAATTTCAAAAATATATTATTCTTTAGAAAATGGTTTTTGAAATTTCAAGAAGTGTTTCTTGGAATTTTAAAAGAATATCTGGTGGTGCAAAATTCAAAAAAAATTTCTTTTAAATTTCACATAAATCTATTTTCAGTGTACTTAGTGTGATTATCCTTGATTTAACGTTTTGTGACATTTGGTCCAGGGCTCATTGCAACGAATCGCGAAAAGTTATCCTGCAAATTCAACAATCATAGGATCAAGAACACATTTAGGTTTAAACAAGGTACTAATCAATAATCTATTATACCTCTGCTACAGCTTAGTTAAAATTAAACAGTAGCAGATGCATAGATAAATAATTGTTATTACCTCGTTTAAACTTTGACGAACTTAATTATTCGCGAACATGTAGCTTTAAAATTCCCAAAATATCTCTATTGCGACTTTTCGCACGATGCCCAGGATTAAAGGCCATAACACACTGTAAGTCAGGTCCTGCGTCAGCCATTATATCACATTATCAACTCACGCGACGAATGAAAAGGAGCTGGTGTGGCTAGTCAGTAAGCGTAATTATTCGCGAACCTGCAGCTGTAAGATTCGCAAAATATCTCTATTGCTACTCCTCGCACGGTGCCCAGGATTAAAGGCCATAACACACTGTAAGTCAGGTCCTGCGTCAGCCATTATATCACATTATCAACTCACGCGACGAATGAAAAGGAGCTGGTGTGGCTAGTCAGTAAGCGTAATTATTCGCGAACCTGCAGCTGTAAGATTCGCAAAATATCTCTATTGCTACTCCTCGCACGGTGCCCAGGATTAAAGGCCATAACACACTGTAAGTCAGGTCCTGCGTCAGCCATTATATCACATTATCAACTCACGCGACGAATGAAAAGGAGCTGGTGTGGCTAGTCAGTAAGCGTAATTATTCGCGAACCTGCAGCTGTAAGATTCGCAAAATATCTCTATTGCTACTCCTCGCACGGTGCCCAGGATTAAAGGCCATAACACACTGTAAGTCAGGTCCTGCGTCAGCCATTATATCACATTATCAACTCACGCGACGAATGAAAAGGAGCTGGTGTGGCTAGTCAGTAAGCGTAATTATTCGCGAACCTGCAGCTGTAAGATTCGCAAAATATCTCTATTGCTACTCCTCGCACGGTGCCCAGGATTAAAGGCCATAACACACTGTAAGTCAGGTCCTGCGTCAGCCATTATATCACATTATCAACTCACGCGACGAATGAAAAGGAGCTGGTGTGGCTAGTCAGTAAGCGTAATTATTCGCGAACCTGCAGCTGTAAGATTCGCAAAATATCTCTATTGCTACTCCTCGCACGGTGCCCAAGATTAAAGGCCATAACACACTGTAAGTCAGGTCCTGCGTCAGCCATTATATCACATTATCAACTCACGCGACGAATGAAAAGGAGCTGGTGTGGCTAGTCAGTAAGCGTAATTATTCGCGAACCTGCAGCTGTAAGATTCGCAAAATATCTCTATTGCTACTCCTCGCACGGTGCCCAGGATTAAAGGCCATAACACACTGTAAGTCAGGTCCTGCGTCAGCCATTATATCACATTATCAACTCACGCGACGAATGAAAAGGAGCTGGTGTGGCTAGTCAGTAAGCGTAATTATTCGCGAACCTGCAGCTGTAAGATTCGCAAAATATCTCTATTGCTACTCCTCGCACGGTGCCCAGGATTAAAGGCCATAACACACTGTAAGTCAGGTCCTGCGTCAGCCATTATATCACATTATCAACTCACGCGACGAATGAAAAGGAGCTGGTGTGGCTAGTCAGTAAGCGTAATTATTCGCGAACCTGCAGCTGTAAGATTCGCAAAATATCTCTATTGCTACTCCTCGCACGGTGCCCAAGATTAAAGGCCATAACACACTGTAAGTCAGGTCCTGCGTCAGCCATTATATCACATTATCAACTCACGCGACGAATGAAAAGGAGCTGGTGTGGCTAGTCAGTAAGCGTAATTATTCGCGAACCTGCAGCTGTAAGATTCGCAAAATATCTCTATTGCTACTCCTCGCACGGTGCCCAGGATTAAAGGCCATAACACACTGTAAGTCAGGTCCTGCGTCAGCCATTATATCACATTATCAACTCACGCGACGAATGAAAAGGAGCTGGTGTGGCTAGTCAGTAAGCGTAATTATTCGCGAACCTGCAGCTGTAAGATTCGCAAAATATCTCTATTGCTACTCCTCGCACGGTGCCCAGGATTAAAGGCCATAACACACTGTAAGTCAGGTCCTGCGTCAGCCATTATATCACATTATCAACTCACGCGACGAATGAAAAGGAGCTGGTGTGGCTAGTCAGTAAGCGTAATTATTCGCGAACCTGCAGCTGTAAGATTCGCAAAATATCTCTATTGCTACTCCTCGCACGGTGCCCAGGATTAAAGGCCATAACACACTGTAAGTCAGGTCCTGCGTCAGCCATTATATCACATTATCAACTCACGCGACGAATGAAAAGGAGCTGGTGTGGCTAGTCAGTAAGCGTAATTATTCGCGAACCTGCAGCTGTAAGATTCGCAAAATATCTCTATTGCTACTCCTCGCACGGTGCCCAGGATTAAAGGCCATAACACACTGTAAGTCAGGTCCTGGCGTCAGCCATTATATCACATTATCAGCTCACGCGACGAATGAAAAGGAGCGGTTGGTTTTGCTGTGGCTCCCACAGTCCCCCCCCCCAGTAAGCGTAATTATTCGCGAACCTGCAGCTGTAAGATTCGCAAAATATCTCTATTGCTACTCCTCGCACGGTGCCCAGGATTAAAGGCCATAACACACTGTAAGTCAGGTCCTGCGTCAGCCATTATATCACATTATCAACTCACGCGACGAATGAAAAGGAGCTGGTGTGGCTAGTCAGTAAGCGTAATTATTCGCGAACCTGCAGCTGTAAGATTCGCAAAATATCTCTATTGCTACTCCTCGCACGGTGCCCAGGATTAAAGGCCATAACACACTGTAAGTCAGGTCCTGCGTCAGCCATTATATCACATTATCAACTCACGCGACGAATGAAAAGGAGCTGGTGTGGCTAGTCAGTAAGCGTAATTATTCGCGAACCTGCAGCTGTAAGATTCGCAAAATATCTCTATTGCTACTCCTCGCACGGTGCCCAGGATTAAAGGCCATAACACACTGTAAGTCAGGTCCTGCGTCAGCCATTATATCACATTATCAACTCACGCGACGAATGAAAAGGAGCTGGTGTGGCTAGTCAGTAAGCGTAATTATTCGCGAACCTGCAGCTGTAAGATTCGCAAAATATCTCTATTGCTACTCCTCGCACGGTGCCCAGGATTAAAGGCCATAACACACTGTAAGTCAGGTCCTGCGTCAGCCATTATATCACATTATCAACTCACGCGACGAATGAAAAGGAGCTGGTGTGGCTAGTCAGTAAGCGTAATTATTCGCGAACCTGCAGCTGTAAGATTCGCAAAATATCTCTATTGCTACTCCTCGCACGGTGCCCAGGATTAAAGGCCATAACACACTGTAAGTCAGGTCCTGCGTCAGCCATTATATCACATTATCAACTCACGCGACGAATGAAAAGGAGCTGGTGTGGCTAGTCAGTAAGCGTAATTATTCGCGAACCTGCAGCTGTAAGATTCGCAAAATATCTCTATTGCTACTCCTCGCACGGTGCCCAGGATTAAAGGCCATAACACACTGTAAGTCAGGTCCTGCGTCAGCCATTATATCACATTATCAACTCACGCGACGAATGAAAAGGAGCTGGTGTGGCTAGTCAGTAAGCGTAATTATTCGCGAACCTGCAGCTGTAAGATTCGCAAAATATCTCTATTGCTACTCCTCGCACGGTGCCCAGGATTAAAGGCCATAACACACTGTAAGTCAGGTCCTGCGTCAGCCATTATATCACATTATCAACTCACGCGACGAATGAAAAGGAGCTGGTGTGGCTAGTCAGTAAGCGTAATTATTCGCGAACCTGCAGCTGTAAGATTCGCAAAATATCTCTATTGCTACTCCTCGCACGGTGCCCAGGATTAAAGGCCATAACACACTGTAAGTCAGGTCCTGCGTCAGCCATTATATCACATTATCAACTCACGCGACGAATGAAAAGGAGCTGGTGTGGCTAGTCATTAAGCGTAATTATTCGCGAACCTGCAGCTGTAAGATTCGCAAAATATCTCTATTGCTACTCCTCGCACGGTGCCCAAGATTAAAGGCCATAACACACGGTAAGTCAGGTCCTGCGTCAGCCATTATATCACATTATCAACTCACGCGACGAATGAAAAGGAGCTGGTGTGGCAAGTCAGTAAGCGTAATTATTCGCGAACCTGCAGCTGTAAGATTCGCAAAATATCTCTATTGCTACTCCTCGCACGGTGCCCAGGATTAATGGCCATAACACACTGTAAGTCAGGTCCTGCGTCAGCCATTATATCACATTATCAACTCACGCGACGAATGAAAAGGAGCTGGTGTGGCTAGTCAGTAAGCGTAATTATTCGCGAACCTGTAGCTGTATATTCCCAAAATATCTCTATTGCTACTCCTCCCACGGTGCCCAAGATTAAAGGCCATAATACACGGTAATTCAGGTCCTGCGTCAGCCATTATATCACATTATCAACTCACGCGACGAATGAAAAGGAGCTGGTGTGGCTAGTCAGTAAGCGTAATTATTCGCGAACCTGCAGCTGTAAGATTCGCAAAATATCTCTATTGCTACTCCTCGCACGGTGCCCAGGATTAAAGGCCATAACACACTGTAAGTCAGGTCCTGCGTCAGCCATTATATCGCATTATCAACTCACGCGACGAATGAAAAGGAGCTGGTGTGGCTAGTCATTAAGCGTAATTATTCGCGAACCTGCAGCTGTAAGATCCGCAAAATATCTCTATTGCTACTCCTCGCACGGTGCCCAAGATTAAAGGCCATAACACACGGTAAGTCAGTTCCTGCATCAGCCATTATATCACATTATCAACTCACGCGACGAATGAAAAGGAGCTGGTGTGGCTAGTCAGTAAGCGTAATTATTCGCGAACCTGTAGCTGTATATTCCCAAAATATCTCTATTGCTACTCCTCCCACGGTGCCCAAGATTAAAGGCCATAACACACGGTAATTCAGGTCCTGCGTCAGCCATTATATCACATTATCAACTCACGCCACGAATGAAAAGGAGCTGGTGTGGCTAGTCAGTAAGCGTAATTATTCGCGAACCTGCAGCTGTAAGATTCGCA
>JASANE010007022.1:0-30703 GCA_030248225.1 Trileptium ribeirensis
TGACTAAGTTTTTTAAGAAATGCGCTCTCTTAGCCTAAATCTGTTGCGAAACATTTGTTGTCTGAAAAAAAATCAAATGCCAAACGTCATTCATTTACCTAAATAATTTAGCTATTTTCTTAACCTTTAGAAGATGCTGTAACTTGTTTTATTCTTTATTATATGTTATATAAATTTTAATTATATAGAATTTTTGGCTTTGTTGATGAACAACTTGCCATTTAGAAGATACAAGACTTTACTGTGATGTGACTAAGTATTTTAAGAAATGCGCTCTCTTAGCCTAAATCAGTTGCGAAACATTTGTTGTCTGAACAAAATCAAATGCCAAACGTCATTCATTTACCTAAATAATTTAGCTATTTTCTTAACCTTTAGAAGATGCTGTAACTTGTTTTATTCTTTATTATATGTTATATAAATTTTAATTATATAGAATTTTTGGCTTTGTTGATGACAACTTGCCATTTAGAAGATACAAGACTTTACTGTGATGTGACTAAGTATTTGAAGAAGTGCGCTCTGTTAGCCTAAATTTGTTGTGAAATATTTGTTGTCTCAAAAAACAGATGCCTAACGTCATTCATTACCTAAATAATTTAGCTTTTCATTAACCTTTAAAAGAACTTCTTTTATTCTCTATAATATGTTATATAAATTTTAATTATATAGAATTTTTGGCTTTGTTGATGAACAACTTGCCATTTAGAAGATACAAGACTTTACTGTGATGTGACTAAGTATTTTAAGAAATGCGCTCTCTTAGCCTAAATCTGTTGCGAAACATTTGTTGTCTGAACAAAATCAAATGCCAAACGTCATTCATTTACCTAAATAATTTAGCTATTTTCTTAACCTTTAGAAGATGCTGTAACTTGTTTTATTCTTTATTATATGTTATATAAATTTTAATTATATAGAATTTTTGGCTTTGTTGATGAACAACTTGCCATTTAGAAGATACAAGACTTTACTGTGATGTGACTAAGTATTTTAAGAAATGCGCTCTCTTAGCCTAAATCAGTTGCGAAACATTTGTTGTCTGAAAAAAAATCAAATGCCAAACGTCATTCATTTACCTAAATAATTTAGCTATTTTCTTAACCTTTAGAAGATGCTGTAACTTGTTTTATTCTTTATTATATGTTATATAAATTTTAATTATATAGAATTTTTGGCTTTGTTGATGAACAACTTGCCATTTAGAAGATACAAGACTTTACTGTGATGTGACTAAGTTTTTTAAGAAATGCGCTCTCTTAGTTTAAATGTTGCGAAACATTTATTGTCTGAAAAAAAATGCCAAACGTTATTCATTGACTTAAATAATTTAGCTGTTTTCTTAACCTTTAGAAGATGCTGTAACTTGTTTTATTCTCTATGTTATATAAGTTTTAATTATATATTATTTTTAGGCTTTTTCGATCAACAACGAGAAGATACAACAATTTATGGCTGGTTTATGGCTATTATAATAGAGATTAGATAGTATAAAATTTCGGCAGGTAGCTTTCTTTACGTGACACTGTACACACATTGCTAGCGTAGGAACGTTGTCGTACTGGGCAAATTGGAGTAGGCGACAAGGCTGTTGTTGTGATAAAGCAATGTCAAAAAACAAAAATGTAATTGTATTATGACGTTTACGCTTAGCAGTTTATACATTTGTTGTATAAGTAAGCTGTTTTATTCACAGTGGATAGTAAGAATTTCTAAATTGAATATTAATTATTTCCTGGAATTCATTGAGTATAAATAATATTCGCATCTATAAACACAGGCTATATCCAAAATTATCTTGTCAAAACTTTAGTTTACTCATTTTAAAATCAGTAATTTTTTTAATTTTAAGTAGTTATAAAAAAATTATAAGGAGATAACTATTCTTTACGAAAAAGTAACTAGCGAACCAGGGCACGGTAGTCACAACTTGGAATTGTGTATGATATCACTAGGATTCGAACCTAATATTTTAAAACCAGTAATTTTTTTAATTTAACTGGTTATAAAAAAATTATAAGGAGATAACTATTCTTTACGAAAATGTAACTAGCGAACCAGGGCACGGTAGTCACAACTTGGAATTGTGTATGATATCACTCGGATTCGACCCTAATATTTAAAAACCAGTAATTTTTTTAATTTAACTGGTTATAAAAAAATTATAAGGAGATAACTATTCTTTACGAAAATGTAACTAGCGAACCAGGGCACGGTAGTCACAACTTGGAATTGTGTATGATATCACTAGGATTCGAACCTAATATTTTAAAACCAGTAATTTTTTTAATTTAACTGGTTATAAAAAAAATTATAAGGAGATAACTATTCTTTACGAAAATGTAACTAGCGAACCAGGGCACGGTAGTCACAACTTGGAATTGTGTATGATATCACTAGGATTCGAACCTAATATTTTAAAACCAGTAATTTTTTAATTTAACTGGTTATAAAAAAATTATAAGGAGACAACTATTGTTTACGAAAATGTAACTAGCGAACCAGGGCACGGTAGTCACAACTTGGAATTGTGAATGATATCACTAGGATTCGACCCTAATATTCGTGTGTATTCTCGTTGCATCATTTGAAACTTGTATGATGTTGATGTAAACCAGAAAACGTCGACTGCGTGGACACAAACGCATCTTCAATCTGCTTGCTCAACGTAATATTTATCGTCTACCTGTGCTAATAAATATAGTTTCCGTTTTATATCCCAAGTATACCCTGTCAACCGACTACCATGTGGCTGATATAGGGACCTCAGCTTAGGCTAAGCCTTAGGCTTCGTATATAGAGAATATCATAGTACACATTTCACTTCTACTACTTTCACTTTGAACAGTTACATTGGCTCTGAGTGTTTTATAACCATGAATTTAATTACATTTGTTTAATACCACAATGAAGAGTCATAAGAGCAACGCATACCACCTACATCAAATTATTAGTTCTTTCTAAATTTGGGTCAAATGACAGTAAAATCTAACAAATGTACAAATCAAGATACTCAAACTCAAGCTAATCTCATTATGTGGCCTATTTTCGTTTAGCTAGCCCAATAGTAGCAGAAAGTACCCTTCCAGGTTTCCGGGGTGGGGGTGGGTGGGACGGTATGGGTACCAATTATCAGGTCGCCGCTAACCAATGAGATAAAAACAACAGGAGCCAGCGGTGAGTACTATTGCACCTCAATTCTCATTAACTATTGGTGGCCTGACAGCTGGCGCCAACAAAGCAACCTGGGTAGAGGTAGCCTATTGTCCTGAGAACCTTGTGCGGTAACCTCTGTGATTCTTGTGATGGCGGCGTGGGGTGGGGTAAGCTGACAAACGAACACATCATCGCATGAGCTAAAGTACATGAGTATGTCTAAGTGTCACACTCATCTACAAGGTTTTTTCAATGAATTTTTTAACAAGGTAATTTATTCCGTGCTCTTTTTCGATGAAATTCAACTTATTCTTCAAACAGCAGCCGAAAATAATCGTATTCAACTTTCCTCAAGAACTATATATTAACAAAATTGTACTCCTTCACAAACCCGGTCTAGGAACGTGCGTACAACGCTTGTCGTACAAACATCCTGACGATGATAATTTACGGTACAGTATGACATAATGTAAAGAGAGCTACCTGGCTATACGAACACCTAAATGTATTCAAATTTTTGATAAATTACAACTTTAAATCTTTATCAAATTAAATCGAACTCGAATTGTTTCGCAAGCGTACGCCTCGTTTAGACATAGGATATACGGAACGGATTCTTGAAAGAGTACAGAAAGCTGCTCCAATCTGCAAATTTTTTAACAAGTGTACAAATTAAACCAAGAAATTCTTAAAGGTTGTCAACAATGATTTTGGACTGGATTCGAAACTGGTTCATTTCCACTTTCGGCGGATGTGGTCTTTGTGGACGTCGATCGGTTGT
The DNA here is from genome assembly GCA_030248225.1 of Trileptium ribeirensis. Classification (NCBI taxonomy): domain Eukaryota; kingdom Metazoa; phylum Nematoda; class Enoplea; order Enoplida; family Thoracostomopsidae; genus Trileptium; species Trileptium ribeirensis. The sequence continues at coordinate 3,938 of JASANE010007022.1, forward strand.
TCGTCGAAAGCGTACGTTGACCAGCAGTGGTGACTATCAGTATTACGACGATACACCGCTTGAAACTAGTTTTCGGCAAGCCGAAATCACCAGCGAGGACCAACCTGCGGCTGCTTACGAAAGAATTCCAACTAAGTTTGACGAGGAATATCATAAATCGGCTACTTTAAAAGCCGATATCGGACGGGATTTTGGTGACATGAACGATCGAGCTACCGGCGATACTTGTGCAACAAGTAATTTGTCGTTTACTTCGTCTGCAACAACGGCAGACTATAATTCAAGTGATCATCTACTTGAAGCTAAGCTAAGTCTAGCTCGGCTACAAGAAATTAATCGGAAAGAAGATGAAAAACAACTTGACGAACCTAATAAGCAGCAACAAAATGAAGAGGTAAACCAAAATCAGCAGCAGCAGCAACAACAACAACAACAGCAACAACAACAAGAACAAGAACAACAACAGAGCAGCAACGAAAATAACAACGGCATTAACAAAAATCTGAAGAGCATCGAATCGCCACCATTTTCCGACTCAACTGAGTTTAATTCCAAGAACATGCTGCCGTTCGATGGAGGCTTACCGGTGCCGAATAACTCATTTTCGATCAGCCAGTCTCAGCGGGTTTCACTGTATGACGAGCTGAAAGAAACTGAGCGCTCCGGAAGCACTTTCAAGGAAGAAAGTAGTTCATCGAGGAGCAGTTTGGACGATGATATACGAGAACTTGAATTGAAGAACAGCTCACAAGAAAAGGAAATTGGAGTGGATGAATGCGTTGAAAAAACAAATGATGAACAAGTGGCAGATGGCGAAGAAGCATATGCAGGCGGACAATATATTTGCAATACTAACGCAGAAGTTATCGATAAAAGTGCTACAAAAGCATCAGGTACTCATGGTGAGAATTGGCAAAGCTTAGATTTTACTTCTGGAGCTTCGAACGTGTTCGTAGCTGAACCCAGTCATGCATTCAGTTTGGATGACCAAGATGATAAACAACTTAAACAAGGACACGAAACTGATGATGATGATGATACGTATGTTTTTGAAACTAGTAACTGGGAGGCTACTAATCTTGTGTTGCCAGCGACGAACATCGAAGGCAAAAATAAAGATGTTTCGTACTATGAAAATCACAAAAACTTAGTACATGAAACAGCAAAGGAATCCAACAAAGAACAAAAACTTCAAACCCTACACCTATCTGAAATGTCTGACAATGCTGAAAACACAAATGCCACATCATCGCTATGTAACGATAAGCCTGAACAAAGAGAAAGAACGACCGAAACTTACCAGCCAAAACTAGGTGTTATTGCCGATACTCTTCTGGAAATAACAAATTCCAATCAGGATGAATGTGAAACTTTTTCTAGAAACGAGTCGGAATATTTATCAAGGGTTCGTTTACCCACTAAACAAAGCAGTGACAGCTTCAGCTCCGCAAGTGATTCCAACGGTCCACCGCTGCAATCACTTTTGGCTCTCAACGAAACCTGGTCACCTAATACTGCCGATGATTTGAACTTACCAGATGCCAGCAAAATAGAACCTGACCTGTTGCACTGTCAGCATTTAACTCTAAGTCCTAATTCGGTGTTTTCTGAATCAGAAACTATTCAGTCTTCTGATAACAACCCAATGTCAGACGACGGTTTTCCCGTTTCTAATTGTGAAACGAAAGACTCAAATCCTCAGGAACACAAGAGCCTTCCAGGTTTGAAAGTAAGCCGAGGTCGTCAAAGCAGTTCTCAGTCATCGACTTTTACCGACGTAAGCTATACAAGTACCACCGAAGAGCCACGGCCCCAAATTTCTATCATTCCTGCTACGCCGGATCGAAATCCATTTCTAAAACCGCTATTTAAAGAGAATCCGGTTTTAGGACGTGAAGTTAAAAAAAATAGTCTAAATAATTTTTTCGATCGCAAACATAATCCATTTTTGGAAACAGATGGCTATGGCGATGCTGAAATGGTATGGTATAGTCTTGAAATTGTATTACGTCCGCTTGATCCATATTTGGACTATTTAAGGCGAAGTGAACTTCGATTATTTATAAATCAAAATCATACAACGACTAACGGTGGTTATCAAACTAGTTCCACTACAGCAATTAATATGCCAACGCCTACTGCTGAAGCAACTCCTACAGCGAGCGGTTACTCAAGCAATTATGACAAATTAAAGCAAAATTTATTGCGAGCCGGAAAATTGTATGAAGATCCAGACTTTCCTCCACAACAAAAAAGCCTAACATATTCTGGGAAGAAGTATGGCGGTGAAGTTGTGTGGAAGAGACCACATGTAAGTTTTAGTTCCTTACATTGTTTATTACATTTTGTTGAGCTTATATTTATTGAGACTAGATACTTTGCTGGGAGTGTTGGGTTTATGCTATCTTCAAAGCCCTCTCAAAATCAAACTTAAACTTGATGCTTGTTCATATTTTCGGCTTAAACATTGATATATTCATGCCATGGATCCTAAGTTTGATTTTGAGAGAGCTTTGAAGATAGCGTAAGCCCAACACTCCCAGCGAAGTATCTAGTCTCAATAAATATCTTCAACAAAATATGATACAGATAATCATAATTTTCGTCGAATCATACTTGAATGCAATTATCGGATATTTTGGAAACATAGAAAACGATTTGATTCATTAGATGTAGCTATGATGCTACTCATGCACCATTAATGAACCATTTGGTTTCAGCTAAAAGTACGATGTTCAATCACATGAATTCCTTACATTTTGGACGTGAACAAGTTTAACTACGTGATTTTGTCGTGGAATACTATCATTTCCCATGTATCTCTAATTGACATTACATATACAATAGATACCTAAAATTCATTCTATTAGCTTGTCGGTTGTGCAAAACAAATGACCTGATGATATGTATGTGCTGAGTTACAAGTAATAGCCGTAGCACAGCCATCGTGCGTTAAGCGCGATTTGTACGCACGGTTATGACGAGTTCAGACGAGTGCGTCAGCACGAATTTGAACGAGTTAAACAACACAACCATTCGTACAAATCACTTGACGCACGCCTGGCTGAGCTGGCATAGCTGAATACATCTAATTTAGCTAACCGTGCGTTAAGTCAATTTGATGCACGGCTTTAACTATATAAACTGTGTTATAAAAAAACTTAATAAATAGCATCACGCGTACATTGGCATTTGAACATAGGGATTCTTGGGGGGGGGGGGGGCAGTAGCATTGAATCAAAGTTTCATACACTTATACTTTGAGCAAACATTTGTCCGTAACGATGCCTAGGTATATCCTTGACGACCGTTGAAACACTCTTGGTAGCCTATTCTGTAGAACAAATACCCTCCATAGCGCAGCTATTGTCAAATGAGTTCAGGTTGTAGGCGCAGTTTAAATATGATATTCTCTTTCTGACACTTTAGTGTAGTGTGTTACTTTAGGGAATACACCCAACGATCAGATGTTTATAATTGTAGCCCAAAAGTGACACAATGTTGGATTGAATCGTTATGAAGACTCAGAGAAGTCATATAACAAGGACACAAGCTCCAAGCCCGAAAATTATCGTTGACGACCGTTGAAACACTCTTGGTAGCCTATTCTGTAGAACAAATACCCTCCATAGCGGAGGGATTGTCAAATGAGTTCAGCTTGTAGGCGCAGTTTATATATGATATTCTCTTTCTGACACTTTAGTGTAGTGTGTTACTTTAGGGAATACACCCAACGATCAGATGTTTATAATTGTAGCCCAAAAGTAACACAATGTTGGATTGAATCGTTATGAAGACTCAGAGAAGTCATATAACAAGGACACAAGTTCCAAGCCCGAAAATTGCAGAATTCAAGTCGGAGGAGGGTGCGTTGGCGGCCATATTAATCGTAGGCCATTTTAAATTAAAGCTCGACACGACTATTCGTTTGGTTCAACACAGGATATGGTCACAGGATAGATTAGGATTTAGGGGTCCGTAGGGCCATCCACAAACGAATTTAGTAGCTCTATATTTGACGAACACGAACACGGCCTAATGTTGAGGCAACTAACTTTGGAGCCGCATCTCACAATTCGTCTCATAGAAATTATATGCCATTGACATTTGTCAAAGATATTGTCAAATATATCAAGCAATAAGTCCCCTGATGTTATCGAAAACCCAGGTGAGTTTAGAGCATTGAGGCCGAGATACCCAGGCATCCAGATTTCCTTCGCCGTAGTCTAGTTATAACATTGGACCCACAATTTTGCAATACATTCAACTAAATTAAAAGTCGTTTTAACATCAATGCTTATTGCCCGCTATTGAAGACATAAATACCAAAACGCATATTACATTAATTCTGCAAAGTAATTATTAACAATTTCAATGTTCTATATTATTTTCAGGAAATATCGTCGGATTGCAAATTTATCGTTGACGACGCCAGCCGATTTGATGTGAAACAAGGAGAGTTAGGTAATTTATTACTGTTGAGTTTACCCTAGATAATATCAGACATTAATTTCAAAAATGTACATTTCAACCATATAATTTCTTAACTCCATGACAGGAAATATCGTCGGATTGCAAATTTATCGTTGACGACACCAGCCGATTTGATGTGAAACAAGGAGAGTTAGGTAATTTATTACTGTTGAGTTTACCCTAGATAATATCAGACATTAATTTCAAAAATGTACATTTCAACCATATAATTTCTTAACTCCATGACAGGAAATATCGTCGGATTGCAAGTTTATCGTTGACGACGCCAGCCGATTTGATGTGAAACTAGGAGAGTTAGGTAATTTGTTACTGTTGGGTTTACCCTAGATAATATCAGACATTAATTTCAAAAATGTACATTTCAACCATATAATTTCTTAACTCCATGACAGGAAATATCGTCGGATTGCAAATTTATCGTTGACGACGCCAGCCGATTTGATGTGAAACAAGGAGAGTTAGGTAATTTATTACTGTTGAGTTTACCCTAGATAATATCAGACATTAATTTCAAAAATGTACATTTCAACCATATAATTTCTTAACTCCATGACAGGAAATATCGTCGGATTGCAAATTTATCGTTGACGACGCCAGCCGATTTGATGTGAAACAAGGAGAGTTAGGTAATTTATTACTGTTGAGTTTACCCTAGATAATATCAGACATTAATTTCAAAAATGTACATTTCAACCATATAATTTCTTAACTCCATGACAGGAAATATCGTCGGATTGCAAATTTATCGTTGACGACACCAGCCGATTTGATGTGAAACAAGGAGAGTTAGGTAATTTATTACTGTTGAGTTTACCCTAGATAATATCAGACATTAATTTCAAAAATGTACATTTCAACCATATAATTTCTTAACTCCATGACAGGAAATATCGTCGGATTGCAAATTTATCGTTGACGACACCAGCCGATTTGATGTGAAACAAGGAGAGTTAGGTAATTTATTACTGTTGAGTTTACCCTAGATAATATCAGACATTAATTTCAAAAATGTACATTTCAACCATATAATTTCTTAACTCCATGACAGGAAATATCGTCGGATTGCAAATTTATCGTTGACGACACCAGCCGATTTGATGTGAAACAAGGAGAGTTAGGTAATTTATTACTGTTGAGTTTACCCTAGATAATAGCAGACATTAATTTCAAAAATGTAGATTTCAACCATATAATGTCTTAACTCCACGATGTCTCACACACTATGTCATACTCTTGGCAAGGGCAGGCATCATACATAGATTCTGATTGGTACTATATTGAATAAGGTACACCATAAAATTTCAAACCTAAAAAATAGAAATTTCTATTTTTTATAAAAATTTATAAAAATATCATATAGTTATTGGTTACAGTATTGACGTTAACTACGTAATTCTTGAAATTATATTGCAATTCTAATAATTCAGCAACAGGTCCGGGTATTTCGTACAATTTTGTCCATTAGGTGCGTTTAAATCCACACGTCGTCAACTCCATTGGCATTCATATAAGGCATTTCGGGATCAGCCATCAAAGAATGCCATACTTCAGGGTAGTATCAGACCGTTTTTGCAGTAATCGTTTGGAGTTACGTTATGAGTAATGCGATTCAGATCAAATTTTAACACTGGATCTGGCTTTAGCTGGGTTGCTTGTAGAAGAAGTACGGGTGAAGTAGCCGGTCATATGATGATACAGAGTTCCAAATTGTTAGCGCAAAATTTAAGATAATTTTGTTGGGTTTTTTTGGCTATAGCCTACAGACCGGTCTAATTTAAGTGAATATATATTGTAACCATCCTAATGAACGGGCTGAGTCGAATGGAGTCAGAACCAAATAAATTAATTCAAGGGTTAAGGAGCTATAACTATTTAAGTAAAATCCTAAGCCTAGAAAATGGGTGGTGGAGGTGTCCGTCGCTTTAGGGCATATAAACCCTTCTACCATCATGAGAATATGTGTTATGTCTTATGCGGCAACATATTATGGAAATATATAGTTTTATTTAAGGTGACTGTTGGTTCCTTGTTGCTGTTGCTAATCTCACTCAGTATCCTGAGATGTTTAAACGAGTCGTTCCGACTCATCAATGCTTGTCAGCGGGTGAATACTGTGGTGCGTTTCAATTTTCGGTACGTTTGCTCGTAATATTTTAATAATGTACTAAGTTTTATGTAAAAAATAAATTTGAGAATTCTTTGAGAATTGGTAAGAGTTCAAAGACACTTGTTGGTACTACGGCATACCTATCCATACATACTCATAGGGGTGGGTAAAGGATGGTTTCTGCTCCCCTAAGCCATCGTAGCCTCTCTTGGGACGGTGGGCGGACCGCTCGCTGACCGCCTTACCATATTGCGTAGCCGAAGGTCCGTCTCCCTAACGCTCCGGCTACCTCTCACCAGGAATATCAAAACTTGTGCATGTATACCTATGTCGAAATAGTGGTACAACGATCTAAAAAATTATAATCAAATGTAAAACAACAACCGCAGTTTTGCAAAATCGGCGACAATTTCATTGATTTTATCTGTAAAATTGTAAGGAACAGACCAGTTTGACATATATTTTCGTAATGTTTATCATCATAGCTGAAGTGGTTATTGAAACATCTTATAATGGCCACAAGATTTAAGTGTACTGTTTTGCTCAGAAAATCTACAAGAATCTCATTAAACACATCGCATCATAATCTTTAATGAATTACGGTACAACGCCTAGAGCCAATGTAATCACGTCTGCCTGTAGGCCATTTTTTACTGTCGTTAATATTGGTTTGTTCACGAAAGATTGCTCAGAAAATCTACAAGAATCACATTAAACACATCGCATCATAATCTTTAATGAATTACGGTACAACGCCTAGAGCCAATGTAATCCTGTCTGCCTGTAGGCCATTTTTTACTGTCGTTAATATTGGTTTGTTCACGAAAGATTGCTCAGAAAATCTACAAGAATCACATTAAACACATCGCATCATAATCTTTAATGAATTACGGTACAACGCCTAGAGCCAATGTAATCCTGTCTGCCTGTAGGCCATTTTTTACTGTCGTTAATATTGGTTTGTTCACGAAAGATTGCTCAGAAAATCTACAAGAATCACATTAAACACATCGCATCATAATCTTTAATGAATTACGGTACAACGCCTAGAGCCAATGTAATCCTGTCTGCCTGTAGGCCATTTTTTACTGTCCTTAATATTGGTTTGTTCAGGAAAGAAAACGGTACACAAGTCTTGAAAAATATTTGTACATTGAACGCACAGACGATGTGCTAAACCTATATAAATATTACACCAGCTTCATTTTTATTCTTAATAAGCACCCTTAGTGATATGAGTTTATAAATCTAAACGCATATTAGCGCGCCCAACAGTATCAACGTGGCATCTAGTTTTTGTCATTTTATCTGGGCTAAAAATCTGAATACGATGCGGCACTCCTTTTAATTATTGTTTTAGTTTTGGCGATTCGTAAAATGGGTGTATGTTATTGTCGACGATCGGTTACCAACACGAAACGGTCGACTGATGTTTATCAGCATAGCATCTGGTCTTTTTCCTTTTATCTGGGCTATGAAATCTGGATACGGAGCGGCATTGCTTTTAATTTTTATTTCAGCCTTAGCGATTCGGAAAATCGATGGATTTTATTGTCGACGATCGGTTACCAACCAGAAATAGTCGGCTGGTGTTTATCAGCGTAGCATCTAGTCTTTTTCCTTTTATCTGGGCTATGAAATCTGGATACGACGCGGCATTGTTTTTAATTTTTGTTTCAGTTTTGGCGATTCGGAAAATGGGTGGATGTTATTGTCGACGATCGGTTACCAACCCGAAACGGCCGACTGATATTTATGGAAAGCTCATCGCAACATGAATTTTGGTCGCCTTTGCTCGAAAAAGCTTATGCAAAGTAAGAAGGAAAACTAACTGTGTGTGCTATTAATTTATGGTCCTTACCTTCTGTTACATCTATATTTTGTTGATAGCATATATTGTACCAAAGCCGGAATTACTTTGATACGATTCTCTACATTTTGATAACATTTATTAGAGTTATTCTTGTTTTTCATCACATAGATTTCGTCGCTAAGACGATATGAGAACGGCAAAACAGGGTTTGTTGCAGAAACATGAATGTGAACTTCAATTTCGATAAAATTTAAATTTCTGGATTTGTTAATTGTGTAGATAAATTTTGATAACTTTGCTTGACCATCATTCATGTATATCATCAGTTTAGTAAAATACGTGACTCGTCTTTTTAATTGCATGTGACATTTTATTAATACGAACAATATTCACTACTTTTTAAATAAAAACATTAATTAACATAAATATTAACAGAGCTGTCATTGTATTATTCGTGATAAACCATGCCGAAGTGCTAAGTTATCATTTCTACGGCTCTCATAAATTTAACATTGCACAAAATGCATAATAAATATTGATACGTAACCTGATATTCATGTCGGATTGAAAATTCGAATACATAAAACCCAAAAACGCATCCCATCCCATTCCTACGGAAATTCTGAAAAAAGGAAAGTCGTGACACACGTCGTATATCAGAGTGTCTCCAACATTCACGCCAAGGGCGTAACCAGAGGGGGCGGGGGTCCGCCCCCAATCCAAAGTGACTGGTGAAAATTTTGGTAAAAGGTCCCCTTATTATGTTTGCATTTTTCAGAGTGGATGAAATTTGAAGGCACTTTACGCTTTCCAAAAATCAAATATCGGAAAAAAAATTTCGAGATTCGCGCGGTTATTTCAATTCACATTGCTATTTCTTACGAAGGTTGGCAATTTGCAAAATAGTTTGGCTCTGAAAATGTATCCTTCACATAATCAACACTCGCAATGCAAACGCATATGGGAGTATAAGTAAGTCATTACTTATAGCAGTTACAAATGCATTTATATACACTGATATATAAAAAACAAAAAAGTTGCGAAAAACAAACTTGCAAAAAAGTTTGTCGCCCCCCCCCAATCAAAAAGCCTGACTACGCCACTGATTTACGCTCTGCGCTATACGTGTTTTGTCGAGGAATACACGAACGCTGGTATCCCAATAAAAACAATATTTTTCCAATATTTTCGTGTGGTGTAGGTTTGATATGGATGACCGCAGTTAAGCATAATTCGGCGTTCATGTTACAATATCCCCGCTGTTCGGAACTTGTGTCGCTTTTTAGCAACGATCCTACCGTATAGACAGTCAGGGTCACACCCATACCGTAAATCAATTGCAGAGGGTGTATGACACATCCTAGCTACAAATGTGTCGCGAATTAACAGTAACGGACACTGTTTGTAAGTAATACGATGCATTGATCAATTGTGCTGTGTAGTTTTTTTAATCTCTATATCTGCATCTAGACTACATGAATCTTGGCGTGATAATATCCCGCACGCCGTCAATTAAACTGCAAACAAGACATGGTTGCTTGACACCATCGAGAAGTGAAAACACCCGTAGCTAGCTACCGTTAAAAAAAATTAGAAAAACATGGCGGTGTCTAAAACACCTTGTTGTCGACAGTGTGCCTGACACTGTGTGAGGTACATAGTTTCTATACGTTGTGGGATATTTAACCGTGAACGTCCCATAGGCGCCCTCCCACAGTGCCGTTCTAGACTTTGCTTGTACCTGGATTTAGATTAGATGCCTAAACATGGTCTTTGTCATATCGGATGTTGGTTGGTCTCGATAAAAGCCGCATCTTCCATCTAAAATTCCAAACGAATAGTGTGCAATATTAAATTTGATGTATATTTTTAGTAAATCCAATTAGTTGTTTTAGAATTAACGGAAGCTACGAAGCACTCGACGGTGGCTTATCCTGTGAAGCGATGCAAGATTTTACTGGCGGCGTTACAGAAAGCCACAATCTACATGAAGATTCACCGCCATATCTTTGGGAAGCGCTGCTTCATTCGTTTAAGAAAACGTCAATGATGAGCGCTGGAACCCAGGTATACATACACACATACATATATAGGTACACACACATACACAAATTTACATATACATACACACATATATATACATATATACACAATCACATAAAGGTTGTCGAACGACGAAATCAGAAAATCAATATTGGTAGTTGTTTAGTTTCATCTCACATCTCATATGTCAATGTCTACGTTCTTTAGAGAATTTCCACGTATTATATATTTGATGCAAAAAATGGTAATTTTATGAACATTTTTCAAATTTCGATACTTTATATTTCGCGTTTCTCTAAAATTAGGAAATGTACACTGTTTTGTGGATACGATAAAGTCTTTTGAGCAAAATATTGAATAAAATTTTGAACATAGACTGGCGGACATTAAATCAGTCTAGCATATGCTGTAATTGAATTGTACATTTAAAATATTCAATAATTGTTATTTTCTATGATTCTGCACTGCCTTTACACCGTCTTTCTCAAACTGTAAACTGTGTTTCATTTTAAAAGGACGATCAAAACTGTGGTTAAGTGTAAGGAAAATGGTCGGACCATGTTTAAAGCACAAGCAGCCGGAACATCTTGTTATAACCGTCTTTCTCAAACTGTAAACTGTGTTTCATTTTAAAAGGACGATCAAAACTGTGGTTAAGTGTAAGGAAAATGGTCGGACCATGTTTAAAGCACAAGCAGCCGGAACATCTTGTTATAACCGTCTTTCTCAAACTGTAAACTGTGTTTCATTTTAAAAGGACGATCAAAACTGTGGTTAAGTGTAAGGAAAATGGTCGGACCATGTTTAAAGCACAAGCAGCCGGAACATCTTGTTATAACCGTCTTTCTCAAGCTGTAAACTGTGTTTCATTTTAAAAGGACGATCAAAACTGTGGTTAAGTGTAAGGAAAATGGTCGGACCATGTTTAAAGCACAAGCAGCCGGAACATCTTGTTATAACCGTCTTTCTCAAACTGTAAACTGTGTTTCATTTTAAAAGGACGATCAAAACTGTGGTTAAGTGTAAGGAAAATGGTCGTACCATGTTTAAAGCACAAGCAGCCGGAACATCTTGTTATAACCGTCTTTCTCAAACTGTAAACTGTGTTTCATTTTAAAAGGACGATCAAAACTGTGGTTAAGTGTAAGGAAAATGGTCGGACCATGTTTAAAGCACAAGCAGCCGGAACATCTTGTTATAACCGTCTTTCTCAAACTGTAAACTGTGTTTCATTTTAAAAGGACGATCAAAACTGTGGTTAAGTGTAAGGAAAATGGTCGGACCATGTTTAAAGCACAAGCAGCCGGAACATCTTGTTATAACCGTCTTTCTCAAACTGTAAACTGTGTTTCATTTTAAAAGGACGATCAAAACTGTGGTTAAGTGTAAGGAAAATGGTCGGACCATGTTTAAAGCACAAGCAGCCGGAACATCTTGTTATAACACAAATAATTTGAGTCTTTGTGTAACGTTATTTGTAAAAAATAAATGTTTATAACTTCGGGTTTCAGGTGCAATTGGCGTACATGAACCACTGCGCTATTTAAAAGCTGTTTATCGGCATCATAAGGAAACTAGATACTCTATACGTTCGAGTAATAACGCATCTACAAACATACTTACACCACACAACAAACCCAGTTTTATACCCCGGCTCGCAATATGTGTTGTTTCTATTTTGTTTGCTGCAGCAGGAATTATAAAAGCAAAATTCAAATCACGCATACCTTTTATAGTTAAAATATCTCGGCTTTTTTACGATAAACTGTGAAATTAAACTTCATAAAATATTAAATTTTAATTCCAAAAATTAAACCTCGGTTTTTGGGTTTCGCGTTATTGAAGGGTTATAGCGTTATAATGGTTACGATATAAAATGAGATCTCAGTTGAAAAATCTATCAAGGCTATTAGCATCTCAAACAGTTTAAGTATACTACTTGCTCTTATCAAAATTAGTAGTCTAATTTTACTAAACAAACGAAAAGACATAAATTTAATACAGTTGGAAATATGGTCTTAGAGACAATTACGATGCGTTCACATTACGTCCAGTCCGATCTGATCCTATCGAGTATTCAGATTTATTTTCATCTCAAAATTTGATGATGTGAATTGAAATAAATACATACTCATAAATACGGCAAACAATAGGTGCAAAATTTGGTCGTATCGAATCGGGTCGAATCGGATCGGATGCATTTTGACGACTAATCGTATGGGATCGAACGCAATGTAATCACGACCTTAAATCATCTTTCAAAATTAATGAGCACACGAGACTGGCACAAAATCTACAAAAATCAGTTCAACAGTTAGGCAGATCAGAATAAAAACAATAGAAATACTGTGCAGTTTAGGGTTCTACTAACGTCCCAACTAATAATGCCTAGAATCGATTAATGTCACATACAACTTTTATTATATTATTTCAATTCCAGCCTGATCCACGGATATTTGAGAAAAAAACTGAATATGGTATTGTCAAAGGCCATGCATATAGTATTACGAACGTTAAAGAGGTAAAAACTATAAACCTTTGTAGATAACGATGACTTTAGTCACTTTTAATGCTTTTTCGCAACTCCAATTTATTATTTAATTTTCACATCCGCGGTTGAACCTAACACGTACTGTTATCGGTAGATCGCTGCGCTAACAGCGCCTTTATGCCACATTTGCGTTTATTTCACTACCATGATACTCAGAATCTGTACTAAGTAAACAAGAAATATTTTTCAAATAACTCCCGCCACTATTTACACCATTATTTTATGTAAATTGTTTCTGAATACCAAACAGTTGTGTGAAAGTAATAAAAGTTTTTTTATACCAAAGATTCCGAATGCCTAACTGAAAGTCACCATAAGAGCGCAAGTTGAGCCAGTCACGGTGCACTAATGCACTACCATTCCAACTGAGCCTGGAGCTTTGGTTTTCAAGGATAAATCAATTTTGAGGGTCTGCTGTACAGGCTAACATTATTTTATAACTCAAGATGCAATTCTCATATAAAATTATGTGATCTACGTTCTTGCCCAAGAATATTCCACAAAAAGATGGCTAACAATTGTTTAGAATGTCTTTATATCAAATTTTATGGACTTCTATTTCAAAATACTTTGAAACTATATCACTGTTTTCCTATCGCATGAGGCTGCAACATTCTCAGCTTAATTTGTCACAAAATATTATACCGAATAACGCTGTACTGGTTTTTTCTAAATTTGCAGTTAAATGGTGCTATATTTAACCCACAACCCTACCGACCAGAAATATGTAACAAAAATAATATAATAACAAAAAATAATATCAAACATTTGAAATACAAAATATGAAAGTTTGGCAAAAACTATAATGCGTGTCATAGCGTTGAATTGATAAACTAAATTTTTTACGATAAGTTCTAAACCAAAAACAAGTCAAAATAGATATTAAAAGATTCGGCCAAGATCAAACTGAATATGTAAACTATATGCTGTACTCGGTATACTAAGCCTAAGTTTTAGATTCAGCGTAGGACTAGGTTCATATATGAGCCTTAGACTAATTCTAATTCTTAACTAGATGAACCCACCCGACAAAGAAGCTATTCTTTTTAAGCATGTGCCGTATCCTGCTCAATTTGAAGACCCTATGAGAACTGTACTAGTATTTTCTTAAATTCCGGCTTCATTCTATCTATATTTCAATATTCATTTAGATGCATCAACCTAAAGTATTCCCTAACGTCAGTTTAACATTTCAGGTTGTTGCAACGCTTACATCTGGAACAGAATTGAAAGAACACCTAATTCGCTTACGTAATCCGTGGGGAGAAACGGAATGGACCGGTCCATGGAGTGACGGGTAAATTTTAATAAACTCAGCCCTTATTATATAGGTAAATTGCACATTTTGACCTTTAGCGTTTTTGATCAAAATCTCGACGAAACATAGATAACCGGAGAATTCTCAATGAAAGTAGCTATGATGTAAATAATTAGCCTAATTTAGTCAAAATATATATCTAGCAAGTAATCAGAAACCAATGTCAAACACTCAATCAAAATCAGATACCTTCACATAATTAAAAAAATGATTGCAACTCAGTATCAAACATTCTGAACATTTTATGAAAGATTTCATATAATTTAAGGTTAGTGCCATAAGGCAGACTGTGGGTTCTTGTAGTTGATGAATGGCCATTTGCAGACAAAATATTGACATAAATGTACAACCAGAGTATAATGAGAGCAAAACAATTTAAGCTCTTAGACATCGTTCCTTATCAAATTATATAATTGAGTACAAATTAGTATCTAGTTTTGAGTTTCTTTGGTACCAGAGATTACTAGTTCCAACCAGTTTTCCTTGGAATAACGTTTTCTAGTATATGACTTAGTTACACTCTCATATATATCTTCATCATGTCAACTCGATGATTCTGTTTCCGTGTATATTTAAATTATAACACTGCTGATCTCTCTCGTTTAACTTGCTTAATGCCCACTATAAGAGTAAGGGTGTTTGTTGTATAATATATGTTTTTTCTATGCCGTTTAATATAAATAAAAATTTCTTTAACCATTCTCAACAATTCCACTGAGGTAAGTCATAAATTTTCGAAATTTCATTACAAATTTTGTACAAATTGCTAACAGCTTTCATCAAATGTGATTATCGTCAAAATTCAAAGGCATTTTTATTGATACCCAGCGAGCGTGCATAACGTTTTACAGATTCGAAATCATATAACACCAGGTACAAATTTTGTACAAAATTGCTAACAGCTTTCATCAAATGTGATTATCGTCAAAATTCAAAAGCATTTTTATTGATACCCAGCGAGCGTGCATAACGTTTTACAGATTCGAAATCATATAACACTAGGTACAAATTTTGTACAAAATTGCTAACAGCTTTCATCAAATGTGATTATCGTCAAAATTCAAAAGCATTTTTATTGATACCCAGCGAGCGTGCATAACGTTTTACAGATTCGAAATCATATAACACTAGGTTCAAATTTTGTACAAAATTGCTAACAGCTTTCATCAAATGTGATTATCGTCAAAATTCAAAGGCATTTTTATTGATACCCAGCGAGCGTGCAAAACGTTTTACATATTTGAAATAATATAACACTGGGTTACAAATTTTGTACAAAATTGCTAACAGCTTTCATCAAATGTGATTTTAAATCGAATTTTAATTGACCAAAAAGCGTTCCGAAACAAATTTTATGCAAAAATACAAAATAGTATGGTTTGCGGGGTCACGTTAAGTTTACTCGCTCATAATGTATATAAGTTGTAGGCTATTACATGATAGGGTTTCACTGACACGTTTACTATTATTCAAGAGTGCATCCACCTATTATTGGCGCTGGTCGCCATTAGTAAGCAAAATTTAGCCTATCGTTCGACTAACTCTTTACTTTTTAATGTGACACATTCGGTAAAGCTTACTTTTCAAAGCGATGCACCAACGCAGTTTGTCATAAGGCGTGCGCATGCGTGTGCGTTGTTAATTGCTCGCTTTGAGAGGTTTCTTACGGAATTTACAATTTGTAAGGAGTGCATCCACCTTTTATTGACGCTCTACGCAATTACTGAGCAAAACTTAGGCTATCGCTCGATTAACTCTTTAATTTTTAAAGTGACACATTCGGTAAAGCTTACTTTTCAAAGCGATGCACCAACGCAGTTTGTCATAAGGCGTGCGCATGCGTGTGCGTTGTTATTCGCTCGCTTTGCGAGGTTCTTTACGGAATTTGCTATTTTTAAGGAGTGCATTTACCTTTTATTGGCGCTGTTCTCAATTGTTGAGCAAAATTTAGCCTATCCTTTGACCAACATTTTACTTTCTAATATGACATATTCGGTAAAGCGATGCACTAACTGAGTTTGTCATATGGCGCGTGTGCGTTGTTACTCGCTTGCTTTGCGAGGCTCCTTAAGGAACCTATGCAACGACACTGTATTTGAGTCTAAAGTTCAGCGTGTCTCTCGTATCCTATATTTATATTCCAAATCAATATCTATATTGACGCGCATAAATTACACAAAACGCTCAATTAAACATTTATAAAACTACAAAGGCGTGTGATAAAGCTGGATAAACGTAAAAAAATTTTGTTTGTATTAAGTATATAATAATGGCAAGCTAAAACTGTAACTCTTTTCTACGTGAAATACATTGCGCTTGAGTATATTCAAACAATCTGTTCCCGACACGTTGAATCGTATTCAATTCTATTGCCTAAGCGCACTATCCATTGATGACGTTAGTCCACGGACACTTAAAGATTCCTCGCGATGCGAGCTAATAATACGTCTATGTGTACACTAGGCATCGAATTGAATTAACTTATCGCTTCATATTAATTAAGTTGCCACAGAGCAACCACATGCCTGAAAAGTTAACTCAAGCGAGGTGCTTAATTTTCATTACACTAAATAAATTTTAACAGGAAATATATTTGATTCAGAAATAACTTATTAAATTTTCGCTTGTAAATTTGTTCAAAAATGTAAATGTTTTATATCAAAAGCTAAGTCATTCAGACACAATTTGTGTTAACGTTTTGCAAACCGTACCGGAATTTAAATTACCAAAAACCCCCAGATTACAGCAATCGTCATTTTTCTAGGTCACCTGAATGGAAGCTATTGTCGAAGGAACAAATTGCTGAATTAGGGTTAAAGAAGAGGATTGATGGCGAATTTTGGTTAGTTGAATCACAATTACGGGTTTTAATTCTATATACGTTACAAATTTCGCAAAACATTAGAAACTAATCGAGGTATGGCTCATTATGCTGTAACATCTGCGAGTCATTATAATATTTAGATCAGTGAAAAAAACGGGTATTTCATTTCAGGAGAGTTTGACTTTGGATGATGTAGAAGATCTGCCTAACTGAAATAAGCATTAAACAAATCACTGAAATATTTGCTAAATAGTGATATCTGATAACCCGTCTCTATATCGCAAATTGCCACTTTCGTGCGTTTTTAACGAAAAAAATATTTGTTAACTCAAAATTTAGACGATGCAGAGAATATTTAAAAATTTATTATTTAGCTTCTCCAATCTTTATAAAATTGTTGTTTCGAGACTGCTTTTCCCAAGGTTTATGCAGCGTTTACGTTATAATGGATCCCGCATCCTGAGTATCTTTTCCACTGTCAATTATATTGTGTCTTAGAACCATGGTGTTTCTGATGGTATTTTCAGATAGTATACATAGGCAGAGTACTGTCGGTAATAGTATGGTGTAGACCACATCATAAATTTTATATGGTATTAGCCACACCATGCTGTTATTTACACGCAATATATAACGAATTTGAGTATGGTGTCCTTGACACCGTCAGTAAAAAACAATAGGTAGATTAATACACTATAGCTACTTTAATGGTATCCCATACACCGTCTTTTGCATTACATGATATGGGTATATACCGTATACCACTGGATGGTGTGGTCTAGACCATAGGGGGACAAAACTTTCATATGGGGGATCCTTTATAACATAAAGGCCGCATTTACAAAAAGTTACTTTGATATTTGTATGAAGAAGCATAATGTTTTGTAATCTTTGTAACGATTTTTGTTCACGTTTTTCTTTTGTTTTAGGATGCGTTTTTCCGATTTCGAACGTCACATGGATCGTGTTGAATTCTGTCATTTCAAATCCGACGACGCTACGTTGCAGAAAATCATGCTCGGTGTGAGCGAACCACGAACGTGGGAAGAAACTCGCTTTGAAGGCGGTTGGATACGAGGAATTTCTGCTGGAGGATGCCTGAATAATATGAGTAGGGCGATACAGAAACAATTTAAATGCATTTCGTTTACATGTACATCATTACGATTTTTTTAACATTTCTATAGTTAGCAGTAAAACAAACTCAAAAAGTAGTGTTAAAATTTATTAAAATTTAGACGCATCTCTTTTATTAATAGTATACGAAAATTTCCCAAGCAACAATTTTCAAACATAAATCTAAGCTGAGTTGGTGGCCTGCGAATGAGCTTGTACAAATTCCACCCGTTGGAAAAGTTTTACCTAAAAAGTGTTAACTTTTCTATAAATGAACGTAGCTTCCGCACACACTTTGCAAACTTCTCGCTTCCACTAACGATATTCCAAGTTCTATACCGTCTGGCTTAAGAACGATAAACCAATAACCAACCTATTATGTAAAATTTCATATATTGAGTCCACATTTCATGATAGTTACTGGCAAACAAATTAGGGAATTTGATTCGCTTAAACTGTTGGCCAACAACTAGCGATTTCCAATCAGCGGATGACAGTACCGATTACGCTGTTCAGCTTTGAATTAAAGATTCGCCTCAATTCGCGTAAAAAAGTGTTAACTTTTCTATAAATGAACGTAGCTTCCGCACACACTTTGCAAACTTCTCGCTTCCACTAACGATATTCCAAGTTCTATACCGTCTGGCTTAAGAACGATAAATCAATAACCAACCTATTATGTAAAATTTTATATATTGAGTCCACATTTCATGATAGTTACTGGCAAACAAATTAGGGAATTTGATTCGCTTAAACTGTTGGCCAACAACTAGCGATTTCCAATCAGCGGATGACAGTACCGATTACGCTGTTCAGCTTTGAATTAAAGATTCGCCTCAATTCGCGTAAAAAAGTGTTAACTTTTCTATAAATGAACGTAGCTTCCGCACACACTTTGCAAACTTCTCGCTTCCACTAACGATATTCCAAGTTCTATACCGTCTGGCTTAAGAACGATAAACCAATAACCATCCTATTATGTAAAATTTCATATATTGAGTCCACATTTCATGATAGTTACTGGCAAAGAAATTAGGGAATTTGATTCGATTAAACTGTTGGCCAACAACTAGCGATTTTCAATCAGTGGATGACAGTGCCGATTACGCTGTTCAGCTTTGAATTAAAGATTCGCCTCAAGTCGCGTAAAAATTTAATATGTATAAACTGTGATGTTATAACCGATGATCGCCATCGCAGAAGTAGCACTTTGTGATTCAAATCCGATCAAATTTTCTTTCACAAACAATGTTGCGAAACAGAAAACAGATTATCTTCCTCTGACTACAACTGTTCTGTTATCCGCAATTTATATTACAGAAGGAATATCGGATGTTCAGCTGGTGCTTAACGTTACCTTCGAGCATATATACGTATGCATATATATCTGCAATCCTACGACGTCAGGCGAGAAACGGAACTGTACTGCCTAAATGAACGAAGCCGCATTTTGATATTTCGTTTGCAAGAGATTGCACAAGGTTAAATTGTTTGAAAATATCTACATATAGAATGTTATAATTTAGGTAGCTACGCAGCGAATCCACAATTTCAAATTAATATTGCGGCTCACTCTCGAAAATACAGCGACGCAAACACAAACGACGAATGCATTTGCATTGTCGCACTCCTTCAAAAGAATCGACGTCGTCAGCGACAGTACGGCGGTGAATTGCTGTCGATTGGATTCGACATATTTCGGGTATTCAATCGTCTACTAATTAACTAAAATATCTAAATTCTATTTTTAAGTGCCTTCTTGGTTTCAGCTGAAAATTTTGAGCCAAATATATAAAAATTTATGTGGCGTTTACGTTATAAAGGCCGCCGTGTGAAAGTTTTGTACCCAATAATCTACAACATACCGTACCATGGCATACAGTACATACCTACACTATGAAATAATATAGATGGTGTATGAGACATCATCAAATTAACTATAGTGTCTTAATCTACCTATTATCCTTGGCACCATACACAAACACTTAAAATAATGTTTGTAAATAACAATATCGTATAGCTAACACCACGTAACGTTTTAAAAATTTTATGGTGTAGTCTACGCCATACCATCTCTGACACTATACTACCTATGTATACTATCCAAAAAAACCATCAGAAACACTATGGTTTACATTAAACTATATAATGGATGGTGGCAAAGACACCCAGGGTGGACAAATTTTTCACAGGGTGGGTCCTCTATAAAGTAAAACGCTGCATTAGACTGGTCAAAAATTGGCCGAAACTCTTGAAATTTACTGACTGTAACCGATGTTAAACTCCAGGTGCTATTGTTAAAGCAAACGGAGTGCTTTGATTTCACGAATAGAACTTAAAACATATATTTATATTAGAAACATAGCCACTGCTCATCAAGCATGCGAAACACCGGCATAACACCTAAAGTTTCAGTCTTCGCGGTGCCATAGTGGCTTAGATTAAGACTTATATGCTTAGTCTAAGTCAAGTCGTAACTGGGACAGTGCATTAATTCGTTATTCAATGTAGAATCGGCTAAAGAAATGAATGACTTAAAAATAGACAAAGTGTTTTACTACGTATATATTTCAGCTAGACGACAAAAACAAACTTGACGAATACAACATCCTTAAGCAACGCTTAGACGCACAATGGTTCCGCAACCATCGTCCGCCAATATACGGAACGAAAGCTTTTGTCAATTCGCGAGAAATATCAAGGCGCTTTATGGTCCGACCAGGGAACTACGTCGTGGTCCCGTCAACATTTGAGCCCAACGAAGAAGCTGACTTTATGCTTCGTGTTTACAGCGAGGTTCATACTGACGGAGCGTGAGTTTTTTTTTGCAGAAGCAGATTGTTCCGCTCTTCAACTATCCTTCTAGTCGGTAGTTGGGTCTTGTACCATTTGGATGAAATCACATAGGCAGTGCAAAGGCCTGGAGCGCAACGAATAAGCTGATTTTATGCTTCGTGTTTACAGCGAGGTTCATACTGACAGAGCGTGAGTTTTTTTGCAGTATCAGATTGTTCCTCTCGTAAACTATCCTTCCAGTCGGTAGTTGGGTCTTGTACCATTTAGATGATATCATATAGATAGTGTAAAGACCTGCTGGCAAACATAACAGGATATCTGTTCTTTTGTTAGAATTCGGGATCGTAATGTACATCATAGGTGGTTTGTGCATCATATTCAAATCGAGTGCAATTTAAAATTTTATAAATATAAGTTTTCCTAGTTTTCTGTGCGAAACTGTGTTTTTGTAGCATCCGAAATTCTCAAATATGTGTCAACATATTCAGATCTTCAGCCGTATATGATACGTTTTCTAACGAATCTTCTTAAGCGCTTTATACATATGTAACACACACTTTAGTGTGTATACCGCTTTTATAAACCGTTGGGTTGAAAACTGAAAACTGTGGCTAGAAAAACACGTAGTTTCCTCCCAATGCGTTCATCTGATTAAACCTCAAAATACACTTTCCGCAGCACCAATTTGGTTTATCAAAAATGTTTACTTAACAAAATTAATTACATATAGCTCTTTTTTCTTTCTGTTTTTACAGCGATGCTGAGTCTTTTCACCCAACGGTCCCGCCGTAGTATCTTGTTCGTGAAAGAAAGGTAACGAATTCTAAATTAAAAAAAAATCTTTCATAATTTGGAAAGATTTTTTTAAATTTAGAATCGTTACCTTTCTTTCACAAACAAGATGCTACGACGGGACCGTTGGGTTGAAAGACTCAGCATCGCTGTAATAATAGAAAGAAAAAAAGAGCTATACGTAATTATTTTTGTTAAGTAAATTTCTTCAATGCAAGCAGTACAGCATCTCCATCGTTTAATACTATACGACACGGGACGCATTATTTTTGTCAGTGTGTAGTATACGCCTAAAGTTGTTAACCGTAGGTCTATAGAAAATAAGGTTTCGTTTTCAAATTCAGGCCAGTATAATACATATAAAACAACAGATGTCCCGACTGTTCGATGCAAAATATCAGCTTTTTCCAAAAATTTTAGTTGCCGAAACTAAATTACTCCAATAGAAGAACGTTTCAGTGAAATATGGTCGAATTTAAACTTTTGCAACGCGTGGCACTTGTTTACATTCATGACAACTTGACCAAGAGCTATTTATTATACGATATCAAAATGTAAAATATTGGTAAGTGTCACAGTGTTAGCTATCGATATGAGTACAATCAACGGAGTCAACATTAACCACAGCTTATCCTATTGTTCAAGGTTTAGTTCTTTAAGCTTGGAACTTTTGTTGCAGAAGTAAAACCGTTTTGTGGCACGATCATCATACAAATCTTGCTGGCAGACATCACAATCCGAATATTTAAGTATTGATCATATACAAGTAGTAGCACGGGTACCCTGTTCGATACAAAAACCGTCTGATTTCTGAAATATCGCTTCGCAATTTTGCCAAATGCCCTTCAAATTAGCTTCGCCGTGCGATTTATAACCGAAATTTACCGATATTAAACAAGTTTTTTTTCCAGTTTTGCAATTCTAATTTCAATACTGCTTGTAAATTTTAGCGAACTTGACGATGAAACAATCGATGCTTCGACCGATGTTGGAAAAAATGATGGCGAAATACCTGTGATACCACCTGCAGAACCGCAACCCTATCCACCAAAGCCTGGCGTTAGTATTATCAAGAGCGCATTAGGGAATAGTATAACGCTTCCCTGCACTCACACGTAAACCCCCGTGTTTGATGACGCGGCCAATTTCGGCCTGACCCCCCCCCCCGCGTCCAGTTTTTGGGCGGGGGGTAGGTTGGGCTCCCCCAATTTCAGGTCGGGTTGTGTAAGCAGCTGCTGGTTTAACCGACCCCCCAGAAATTGGAGGGTCGACAAACTTCCCTCCCTAAAACTGGGGGTCTGAGCTACCTTCCAGAATCTGGGGGGTCAGCGCATCCCGAATGCCCCCCAAAACTCGGGGTTAGGCCGAAAACGCCCGCGTCATCAAACACCAGTTTACGTGTGAGTGCAGGGAAGTGTCATACTCTTCCTTAATGAACTCTTGGTATTATGTAATTGTACATGCAAAATATTTCCGCAACTTTCGGCGCTATATCAACCACTACACATATACAATAAGCATTTTAATTTTGAAAATATATAGAATAAAAAACTTGAATTCTAATATTCCAGTTGACGGGGTGCGAATATAGAAGACCAACGTTAAACCGTACAAAGTACCTCAAGATACTACGCAATTCTAATTCAAATTTTAAACTAACATATGCAACGTATAAATTGGCCCCAAGCAGTTGGGTTTTCTAAAAAATTCGGCAAATGTTGACCTTAAAAATTGAGTTACAACTTGAAAGAGCAATCACTATTAAGCCGTTGTAAATAAGAAAATGGTGAAATGAAAGCAATTATTCATTTTCATGATGATTTTTATCTATTACAAGAGTTTTTCTACTTATTAAGATTTGAGTTTAAATTTGCCCCAATATTGTGCCGTTGGCCCCAAGCAGTTGGGTTTTCTAAAAAATCCGGCAAATGTTGACCTTAAAAATTGAGTTGCAACTTGAAAGAGCAATTACTAATTAAGTCGTTGCAAATAACAAAATGGTGTAAATGAAAGCAATTGTTCATTTTCATGATGATTTTTATCTATTACAAGATTTTTTTCTACCTTGATAACATTTGAGTTTAAATTTGCCCCATTGTCGTGCCGTGGGCTGTGACAAAATTTTCAAAATCAAATGGGCTATAATTATAGCAGGCCTCGGGAATGAAATTGGGGTGTTTACTCAAGTAGATCGTCGTTTAGGATTTGTTTGTTTATTTGTACTATACTATAGTAAAGAAGGATGTATGTGAAAATCAGTTTATTATGTGGAATTTTAAATGCTAGTTATGATCATAACAGTGTATATAGGAGAATTAAGCTAAAATGTTAATGTCATGCTTTTGTGTGTAAAAGACAATCTAAGGTTTTTGCCAATTCCCAAAATACAGAATGGCTTAGCCTAGACAAACTTTACGAAGCCGAGACAAGACAATCGTATTCATGCTACAATATCCGTAAATGCCATTTTGATGGCTTTCGGTCCAAAGTACCAACGATGATAAGCCATTTTCCGACGAAATATTACATCCGACATGAATCCGTATCTTTACAGAATTTTTAAGCCAACATGATAGCTTGGAATCTCTGAAAATGCTAGCCAGGAAATAGATTGCAATAAACTATGTCATCTGCAGAACATTGTCTGGTGTTGTACTTACACTATTTTCACCTGTATTGCTCCGAGACAAAAAAGGATCTGGTAACGTTACATATACCTCTAAAGGCCACACTAAGAGATGTTGTGAAGCCGGAACTGGAGCCCAAATCTCAGCACCACTGGGTTTAACCAACAAAATACTCGTAATCGTATTTCAGAAAAAAGAATCTGGTAACGTCACTCCTCCAAAGCCAACACTGCCGGACGTTGTTAAGCCATCTCCACCTGTACCGATGCCTGAACCGGAACCCAAACCCGACAACGACAGCGCTGATAATTCGCCGTTTTATCTATACTTCGGCCACTGTGGATCCGACTATTTGATGGATGCAACCGATTTGCAAAAATTGCTCAATGGTTATTTTAAAATTGGTAAGGAATACGTTAATAAACTGTACACCGTTTTACTCGCCGTTTTATCTATATTTCGGCCACTGTGGATCCGACTATTTGATGGATGCAACCGATTTGCAAAAATTACTCAATGGTTATTTTAAAATTGGTAAGGAATACGTTAATAAACTGTACACCGTTTTATTCGCCGTTATATCTATACTTCGGCCACTGTGGATCCGACTATTTGATGGATGCAACCGATTTGCAAAAATTACTCAATGGTTATTTTAAAATTGGTAAGGAATACGTTAATAAACTGTACACCGTTTTATTCGCCGTTTTATCTATATTTGGCCACTGTGGATCCGACTATTTGATGGATGCAACCGATTTGCAAAAATTACTCAATGGTTATTTTAAAATTGGTAAGGAATACGTTAATAAACTGTACACCGTTTTATTCGCCGTTTTATCTATACTTCGGCCACTGTGGATCCGACTATTTGATGGATGCAACCGATTTGCAAAAATTACTCAGTGGTTATTTTAAAATTGGTAAGGAATACGTTAATAAACTGTACACCGTTTTATTCGCCGTTTTATCTATACTTCGGCCACTGTGGATCCGACTATTTGATGGATGCAACCGATTTGCAAAAATTACTCAATGGTTATTTTAAAATTGGTAAGGAATACATTAATAAACTGTACACCGTTTTATTCGCCGTTTTATCTATACTTCGGCCACTGTGGATCCGACTATTTGATGGATGCAACCGATTTGCAAAAATTACTCAATGGTTATTTTAAAATAGGTAAGGAATACGTTAATAAATTGTACACCTTTAAAGGAAAAAATTATTTGAATATTTAGTTTTAGTAAGCGGTTGTCGTGTTGATAAAATTGATAAGTTAGTGTCACGTTGAAAACCTACTGTCTAAGCTTAATAAAGAATTGTGTTCTGGCTAATTCCAGTTCTCGGACGCAAGTAAGGATAAATCTCATGCCATCTTATATTTATTTTGTCCAATGTATACCATCTGTTCTCTTATAAACACGATTATAGTTTTATTTGGTTGGCAATTGAAACTTTTGATCTTACTCTTCACGTTTGTTAAGTTTTGTTTTTTGTAGAATTTTCATTGACAAATTGCAAACAACTGGTTGCGCTTCAAGACACCGAGCGAATTGGCAAGCTTGACGTGACTGGGTTTGAAAAGCTATGGGCGTCGATCCTCAAATGGAAAGTAAGTATATTGTGAAAACAACACTAGCTGCAACTATATGATTATTCATTGTTTAGATTTTGGGCAATCTTGTATGAACGGCCATTGTTTCGTCGAACGTTTTCCCATGGAACAGTTGTCTGATTTTTACAGAATACGAATCGGAAGCGGAAACGACGAAACCTGGATTATATCTTTAAATGTTTTCCCATGGAATAGTTGTCTGGTTTTCACAGAATACGAATCGGAAGCGGAAACGACAAAACCTGAATTATATCTTTAAATGTTTTCTGGAATAGTTGTCTGATTTTCACAGAATACGAATCGGAAGCGGAAACGACCAAACCTGAATTATATCTTTAAATGTTTTCCCGTGAATCGTATAATTTCACGGTCAGATAGAAGCGGAAACAGCCGAACCTAATTATATCTTTAAATGTTTTCCCATGGAATAGTTGCCTGATTTTCACAGAATACGAATCGGAAGCGGAAACGACCAAACCTGAATTATATCTTTAAATGTTTTCCCATGGAATAGTTGCCTGATTTTCACAGAATACGAATCGGAAGCGGAAACGACAAAACCTGAATTATATCTTTAAATGTTTTCCCATGGAATAGTTGCCTGATTTTCAATATAACACGAATTCTGCAAAGCAGAATATCCGAATGCCAAGTAGATACAACATA
>JASANE010007023.1:0-51163 GCA_030248225.1 Trileptium ribeirensis
AGATTGAAAAAGACAGCACTCAAAACAATAGCACAAATCTTGTCACAGCCGAATCCATACAATGACTAGCACCACCGAAACGAGTAGGCGAAGATAGCTAATAGCTAGAATATTCAAATGATTTCAACAAACTAAACTTTAGAAGTCCAACACTACCCCCATCGCCTAGAGCGGAGCTGCTTACCCTATTACAAGCGTATCCCACTGGTTTAAAATGTACTCTTTTACGTTTCTCCAAGGTGGTTGAAAAATTTTTTGAATGTGTCTCGACACACGTTATGTCCTTTTCTAGCGCTCTCTCCGCCTCACGAAATGCGTTTCGTTGCTTAACATTGTTAGTCCTAGTACAAAATGTGAAACGTGTAATATCAGCATTGGGAACAAATGCAAAATTGTTTGTTATGAAAAATTGTAAAGCACGCGTGTCCACACGCTGCCTAACACCTTCCAGCGGAGTGCCAACTGGATTAATAACGCGTGCAGGCCAAGCTGGGTAGTTACCAAATTTCGCCACTACAATAGTACCTAGCGGTAGCTCCGCTGGTACAAATTTTTCATAGGTTTTAAGGTTCGTTTTCAAACAAGATTTGAGCGGAACACCGACGGTTACGGGCGGCAGGACCGGCTCGTCCTCAGCCGCGCCTTCGAGAAAGGCCGGTTTGACACGGTCGATTGAAACTCTATTTTCGACCCCCCGTTGCGCGATAACGACCGTCTTGCCGTCACGTCCAAGTACCTTGTGCGGACCGGTATACCTCGGCGCCAGCGAGTTGGCTGGCGTCGCATCTCTTATCCATACAAACTCGCATGCATTCAGGTCCTTAGGCACGTAATACGGAGCTTTATGCACTCGGCGGGGCGCTGAAAAGTGTTGTACACCAGCGAAAAAACGTTCTAAAAATTCGCTATTAACATTGAAAAATTCAGGAGCCGTTTCCACAAAATAGCGACCAGGAAGATCTAGGGATTTGCCATAAAGAACTTGCGCCGCGCTGACACCTTCCTTGTTGATTGCGCACCGGATGCCTAAAAGTACAAGAGGTAAATGAATGGTCCAATTATTAGAATCACATCGCGCACGTAAAGCAGACTTTAGCGTGCGATGAAATCTTTCTACCGCTCCGTTACAAGCTGGGTGATATGCAGTGGTTCGTTTTCTAGTAATTCCCAGCTGTCTCATTAGTTCAGACCAAATCGCGGACTCAAATTGGGGTCCCCGGTCTGAAATAATAATTTTAGGAACACCAAATCGGCTTACCTACACATCAATGAAAGCCTTAGCGACCGTAAAACTAGAAATATCGGATATAGGAATGGCCTCGGGCCATTTTGTAAATCTATCAACAATCGTGAGTAAATAAGTGCAACCGTTTGAACTAGGTAAAGGACCTACCAAATCAATGTGCACCGTGTCCAACCGGGACGACGTGGGAATAGTACCAATCGGGCTACGAGTGTGACGCCCAATCTTACTTACACTGACATTGACGACAGACCCGACACCACAGCTTAACTTCTTTATTCATTCCTGGCCAAATAAATTTTTCAGAAATCAGACGCAAAGTTGCCTTTGGTCCTGGATGTGCCTTGTCATGTACTTCGTGAAAAATTTGTTTACGTAAGACATCCGGAATATATGGCCTAACTACAGAAGTCGACGTATCACAAACTAGCAGTTTACCATTGACTTCATATTTCTTCAACGGTAAATTTGTTATCTGAAAAAAACGTTGTAAACACATATCGTATTCCTGAGCAGTAGCGATTTCGTCCTGACAAGTGCCACCGATTGCCGAACATGACGACCGAGAAAGTGCATCTGCAACTACGTTTTGCGAACCTGAAATATATTCGATAGTACAATTATATTCCGATATATAAGATAACCACCTCGCCTGCTGCGGTGTGGTATTCGACATGCCTAGCGCATAGACCAATGGTTTATGATCCGTTCGTATGACTAATGCATCATTCACAGAGAAGTGTGTGCACGAATTGCACACCGTAAGCTATTGCAGCGACCATGTTGTAAGAAAACAATATTGTCATGGCATTATGTTATTGCAAGCATAGCGCAATGAATAGCGCAAGCTAAAATATGGCTGCTACAATAACATTGGCTTTTATTGCACCCTCAATAGCAGAAACAAAAATATTGCCGCTACAATAATATTGGCTTGTGTTGCACAACCGCAGAATGGTCTAGTTGTTGCTGCGTCAAAATCAGCTAGTTTGTATTGTAGCGACAATATAACGCTTGCGTATATTATTGTGACAATAGTTGTTTCGCAGCATGATGATGATAAACGAAAAAATATTTATACTGTAGCGACAAGTTTCTGCCAATATTGTAGTCTCTATTCTGTTATCGGGACATGTACCAGGTACTCTTGTGATCATATAAACATTACGTAACTTTTCTCGTATTGAATTAAACCTGTGTAAATTTTCCTTATCTTGGCTAAAAAGTCTCCGAAGTTTTCCCTACGGGATTAAAAATTGCTTAACTTTTCATGTATTGATATTCGATAATTCCATTCAGTCGCGAAATTTAACATATTTGATGTTTTCTGACAGATATTTATGCACCCCAGTGTAACTGGGAGGACTCCCTGATAAACTGTAGGGAATCGGCCCCTGGTGCTTTCAGTTCCCACATTTACAAACAGTCCCCCAGGTATATTTGTGTAGTTTGGAGTAGTCAGCTAAACGCAATCAATGGTACAAATTTGGAAAATCTGTCAATCCTTTTTAGCATTATGCTGGATAATTGATTATAAGTGCTAAATTGAGCTTCGTGAACACCGATCGAAGTGCCAGAAAGATATCTCGGCAATCCGTCATCGGTAACGTAACGTTACGGGTATTTTCTAGGCATATTAAAGTTTCAATCTGTATATGTGCAACTAGTTTGAAAATTACCAAATTCTGGAGCTGTTGTTGGCAAAATTAACAATTTTAGCCACCTCCAGTTTTCCAAACACACGTCCGTCACGATGCAGCTTATTTTACAGATTTGTAAAAGTAAAATTTGATTAAGCATAAGTGTTTGGCTATGTTATACATGTATACAAAACTTGAGATTAACGTGCGCTCAACAAGCCATACATTTACATCCCACTGGTTTGCCACGATATATACGGTTCAGTGTATCGATATTCAAAGCGAAGCGACTTTAAGCAAACCACAAAATCCTCCATTTAATACATTTATTATTGTCCAGGTTAGTGAAATTAACGTATCGCATTTCGGAATTTATGCAACTTCAGACTAAGAATTTGACCCGTATATTTATTTTAATCAAGATAGATTGGTGCAGTCGTTAATTCCT
Source organism: Trileptium ribeirensis (assembly GCA_030248225.1). NCBI lineage: Eukaryota > Metazoa > Nematoda > Enoplea > Enoplida > Thoracostomopsidae > Trileptium > Trileptium ribeirensis. The sequence continues at coordinate 3,332 of JASANE010007023.1, forward strand.
ATTGTCGTTGTAGTGTAAATACAATTATCTACTGCCGTATTTAAATAATACAACAATTTAACAAAATGACAAGTGTACATTGGAAATAGAGCAATATCGACAGGAACTCAAATTTTAACCATTAGATACATTGTGGGGCATTTTAGGTGTAATAATGAAACTCACGAAACACGAATACAAATGCTGATCTACCGATTATGTCGCGGTTGAGATATTGCCACATCAATGAATATTTCGTCGTAAATATTTCATAATGCAATCTGCAGGCTTGATGAAGCAATAAGTAATACTAAATGCTAGATGTAGAAATTCTGAATGGGAAATGTCAGAAATGTAGGCCACATAATGAACATCTGTTTTCACCATTATTTATAACAAATATTTAGAGCAATTTTGTGAAAAGTCAACGGAATTTTGAATTCGAAAATGCTAAGTGGCGGAAATCTACAAATTCTCACACAGAAAATATCGGTTCTTTCAACTTATGTGATTGATTTCCAAATATTTGTAAAAGTAAAAAAGTTAATCAAGAATTATTACCCTTTGTATATTACATTTGAAACTAAGTTACCAGGGGTGAAAAATGGAGCAGTTTCTTGCTCTGTCAGGGTCGTTGCGTGCTATTCGTATTTGGGGGCTACTCAAAGCAGTGGGTAGAGAGCATAAGTAAAATTGCGGGTGCAAATACAAAAATATTTCTATTCTTCCAAAACAGTGAAGGCCAGTCCCCGCACCCTGTGCAATGTAAATGACATAACAGTTTGAATGGCTACGGTAAACGTCTGCGGTACACATTTTTAACGTCGTGGTAACTCTTGAACTTGTAAATGGTCCTTTAAATCAAATTTTCATTTTTCTCTGGATCAACTGACTAAATGTGGAACCACAATTTGCTTACATGGTCCCGAAAAATGACTTCGCGGAGAGACCACGTGTCTGATAAATGAATGTCTAGAAACATAAATCACTTTCATATAATTCTTTGCTATGGTTTGTCAGCTAACAGGTTTAGGCTATTAGGTGTCCAATCTCTGTCGGCTTAGAGGAGAGACATTTCCAACTGAAAGTACTGCTGATATTACAACGTGTAAGCGCCACAGTTGTGGAATTAGCTAGAACTGATATTGCAGCCGTATACTGTGTGGTATTGGTGATGCTGTTTTAAATTTATATTGTCGCTACAATAGCAACCGGCGATCCATTGACCTTACAACTACATGTAATCGCTTTGGCTGTGTGGGCAATTACAAATGTTATTGTAGTTGCAATATATAGCATGTGTTATGGATGAGGTGGTACATATGAGTTTTATATGTCACCACAATAGCATTTTCATATGACATCGTCGTGGCAATAAGTTACGGTGTGCAGTTCGTGCACGCAGTTATCTGCGAATCACGCATAAATGAGAAAAATGCTATAAAAATATGCAATTATATCACAAACAACTGAATAAAATGTTGAAAATTTGTGCTTGTACGCAAAATTTTCCAATATACACTATTATATTTTACAGAATTTTCATACTTTTTTAACTTTTGTAACCGGATTTGTACACTTTGACTATTAAATTACCACTTTTATGATTATTTTCGCAAGTTTATACCACTAAATGATATATTTTTTACCATTTGTACCCCTAGATTGTATATATTTACCACCTATGTACCATAAAATTACATACTTGTGCCATTTTGTATCCCTAAATTAGTAATTTTACCATTTGTGTACCCCTAAAATTACTCATTTTTGCTATTTTGTGCCCCTAAATTTCACTAACGTACCCCTATATTGCAATAAAAGAGTATTTTGTACCCCTAAAATAGCCTTTTTGTATCCCTAAAACGTACCCCTATGTTGCAACAAAAGTGTTTGTACCCCAAAAATACCATATTTGTACCCCTAAAATAGCCTTTTTGTACCCGTAAAACGTACCCCTAAGTACCCCTAATAGTGTAACCATACCCCTATCCTAACTACCTTAGCGGTACTAAAAGCAACACTTCACCGCAACAAACATGTCTCTAAATTTGACCTTTGACCTGTTAGGCAACGTCATTTTCTTCGCTGCTTTCGCATTGCCTGGATGAGTTTAAGCCAATAAGTTGACTAAACAGTGAGTTAAAACCAAAAACATATACTATATACACATATAAACAACTAGCTACAAACATGATAAACTTGATGTTTCTCACAACCACACTGTGTATATATGATATACATACATTATATTTGTTTACCACATACCGTGCCGTTTGTATGGTGCAAGAGTATAAAGTATAGGAAGGGATTTTGTAGGTATGGACGCTTATATATACACAAACAGTATGCGTGTACCATATAGGAGTTATACATACATGTATGTATGTGTGCATTATATGTTATAAATCTATATAATATACACATGCACATATTTATATACATTATGTACATAGCTAACATACCTATGATGACTAATCATGGCTCCCCGCTTCGATTTCGTAATCACACAAAATTTGTATGGAAACCGCCACCGGTGTGGGGGGGGGCAAAATCCTCATTTTTCATCTACTATAATTTCATTTGAAAGGGCTTTTTTATTTACAGAAATATTATTTTAAGATTAAGTAAACGTTGTCAGGTCTTTGATAGAATGAATACAATAATAATTGGCGCTATTGTTGCCGGGATAATAATAGCTTCGTTAACGACTACTGGTGTCCTATATGAGGTGGTACATAGGATCAAAGGGTAAGTCAATGCCATAAAAGGTCAAATGGTAAACAGCTTCAACAAGTTACTACCAACCGTTAGCCTTTGACGCACTAAGAAAAAAATGCGCTATTTTTGTGCCAGATCCGCGGGTTTATAGAAAATAAACATAACCAATCATTTTATTTTGCCGCGAAGATTTTAAGCCACCCAGCTGCGCATTTCACGGACTTTTCTTCGTAGCTTAAACTCGTAACCACCCAACAAATTCCACACCTGTATTATAATCGTGTAATCTGATTATTTATATGTAACAAGGTCGTTCCGACCCTGTCACGAGCATTTCAGGACCTTCGTACTTAAAATCGTACCGGGAAACGGTGGCACATGACTGTCTGTACAAGCGATCTCGCCTGCACTAGTGAAACGTTTTGAGAAAAATAAAAATATCGTATGCCGTCTTGATGCCGTTTTGTATAAAAATACTGTAAACCGTTTTGTATAAAAATACTGTATACCGTTTTGTATAAGAAATACTGTATACCGTTTTGTATAAAAATACTGTATACCGTCTTGTATAAAAATACTGTATACCGTTTTGTATAAGAAATACTGTATACCGTTTTGTATAAAAATACTGTATGCCGTTTTGTATGAGAAATACTGTATACCGTTTTGTATAAAAATACTGTATACCGTTTTGTATGAAATACTGCATACCGTTTTGTATAAAAATACTGTATACCGTTTTGTATAAAAATACTGTATGCCGTTTTGTATAAGAAATACTGTATACCGTTTTGTATAAAAATACTGTATACCGTTTTGTATAAAATACTGCATACCGTTTTGTATAGAAATACTGTATACCGTTTTGTATAAAACCACCGTATGCCGTTTTGTATAGAAATACTGTATACCGCTTTGTATAAAAACATTGTATACCGTTTTGTGAAAAAATACTGTATACCGTTTTGTATAAGACCATCGTATACCGTTTTGTATAAAAATATTGTGCACTGTTTTGTATAAAAGTATCGTATACCATGTTGTATAAAACTATCGTATACCGTTTGTACCAAGAATGTTGTATGCCGTTTGTATTACTTGCCGGAATTGATAATTGGGACGAGTGTTGTGTGAGGCACGCTGAACGAAATAACGAAATCAGGTCGATAAAGGCGATTTAGGATAGTGGACACTACGCTTCACACCGAAAGAAAGTAGGCATCACGCTGAAAACCACAGCTGGTCGCTGCCGCGCGTTAAGATTTTGAAGGTTACGACCGTCCGGGAATAGGAGGCCCCTGGCTGAACATTTGAGAAAGCAAATTTATTAAGAACGAAATCAAAAATATTAAATTTACTTGGTTTTAGCAATGTACTGAGCAATGGTCACGGAAAACAGCAAGTCGAGATAAGTGGAAATCACACTTTTGGTAGTCTTCGCAAGCATGCGGAACGACGGATGCCGGGTTAATTCGAAGGCCCGCCGCCACCGTCTACGGTGCAGTGATCCGGAACATAACCACAATAGACGGGTAGAACACGTTGGGGAAGTGTGAGGGGACTTCCTAAACCGCTCCGGACAACGCCAGAACTTCACTTGTGATACGTAGAGACAATCGCTACTTACGCTAGGTAGGATTGTCACCGTGGAACCCGGACTATCATTTTCCATGTAGTTAGGACATATTATATATAAAGTATGTACATGTATCTATTTATGTGTGTGCCCTGTGGACAATTTTTAGGCAAAACCGCCTTGTTTCAGTAGCCTATTGCAGTATGCAACCAATACAAGCCCCCACTTTCCGACATTCCCGTCGCCATACCCCGCGTCAGAACCGGCGCATGCGACCCTCGTTTTGTTCATCGCGACTAGTGGAGTCCAACAATATGCGTCGAACCTCCGCCCGAACCCCTGCTGACCCGCTGCAGTCACTCAAAGATGCCTAGAAAGCTGCTACCAACTGCTGATGGGCGCCCACAAATCGAGATTTTTCCTTCCACCCTAAAATGGGCGAATCGCCCCTCATTGGATTCGTCTCGATGAGACATTTCCAAAAATACCCGGCGGGTCTCGATCCGCCGCCCCGTTAACCCGGACGACCAACAAACGCGCCCCCACCGTAGCCATCACTCTCTCTAATCGCCGCGATTTTAGTACCGTTTTTACTCCTGCCGCCCCAGTAGCGATATCACCCCTCATTTAAATCGCCGTTGGACGGTGAGTCCAACGATACCCGGCGGGCGTCGCTCCGCCCAACCGTTAACGCAGGAGAGCCCGCTAAAGCTCCCCATACTAATACATAGCTGAACCCATAAGTGGGTTCCGACCCGTTACTAAGTGTACCCCCTTTGTGTTTGGTGTCAATCGACCCCGTTTTCCGTCCTGGGACCGAATCTGTCCCCGGCCCCTCGAAAATCCTCCCGGATTCCCCTTGTCCCGCTTCCCTTCCCGCGCCCGCCTCGTGTCCTCGCTGTCCTTTCGCTTTTGTCCTCGTTCTCTCTCTAACCGACGTTTCTGGTCGGTTTTCTTCTTTGTCGTCGTTGTTGTTGTTGTGTTTGACGTGTCTTGCGTGTGTGTTTATTCTGAGCGACCTTTCTGTCGCTCAGGACGCCATTATGTCTAGTGTGTGCGCGTTGTGTGTATTTGTATGTGTGTATTTTTTTTTTTTTTATTTTTTTTTTTTTTTTTTTTTATTTTATATATATATATATATATCTATATATATATATATATGTATATATATGTATATATGGATATCGATATGTAAGTATCATATATATAAGGACACGACATAAGGGTGGACAGACAAGGACACGACACACAAAATTCGTTAAATTTTAGAGTTTTACGGACGGACTGGACGTCGTTAGTTAGGACGGACGGGGGGTGAGTTTAGGGCCTTCCCATGGGTTTTTGGGGCCTCCGAGCAGGGCCCCCACCTCACTAGGAGTTCTCTGGAGTATGCCCTACCTCGAGCCCCGAAATGGGCTGATTCCCGTCTTTGGTTCCCCCCTGGAACGCGTAGAAATCAGCTAGATCAATTAGGAACCATAGTCGAAATTGGTTTAAATTGGTTTTCTCGATTTTTTGGGTGTCCTTGCGACTCGGGTCACCTTCTATAACGAGATTGAGTTAAATCGACGAGCGGCATATCCCGATCACAAAGGAGAAGTCGTTGTTTGCCGACCCAATTAAGACAGGAAGTTTAAACAGTCCGAAATAAGGGACAGATTGCAACTTTTAAGGACATTACAGGGAATTGGGTGGCGATTCAACCATCTTGGGACCGGATGTTGTCTTAAAGACGTGGGCGTTGGATTTGATTTCAAAGAACATCCGGCGATAATTACAGGATACTCGAGCTTAAAAGCTCAAGTTTCATGAGAGAATCGGGGTTAAAATCACAGATGGTCAACTTCCGAGTACTCGGAAGATTCAAACTTAAAGTCGGCAAATTTAATTGAAGCCGACTCTCTTTAAGGACATCGACGGTTTACGGTAGCCGTCAAGATTCTATTTTCCGGAAGTGTCCCCAATTGGACACTGAACTAAAACCCAAGAAAAATGGGCGTTGCCCGACCAACAACGATTGGACGGCGACAAAATCGTCATCGTAACATACAGGCGAAAACTTCGAGGTTACGACCAACGCGTCGAATCTTGGAATCAGCTTGACTTCGGCAGCGCGGAGTTCGGTCGACTTTACTGACCGGCTCCGACGCGTGACTTTTCAGTGTTAATTGTTCTTTGTTTTCAACTGCTCGGTGGCTTTCTTTTTCTTTGCTTTTTGCTTCGTTTGCTGGATCGGTCGTGAAGGATTTCCTCGCAGGTATACACCTCGCGAAGGGGGTTCAGCTGGTGCTGCCCCGAGGATCGAGATCTGTAAGAGTGAGAAAGGATCGGCGTTCGCAGGGGTTTAGTTTCCCTGCTGAGTGAACTGTAACAGGCCGTTCGTATAGGTACCCCGTGAATGTAGCGTGTCCCCTTAGCATAAACAGACTCAACACCTTTTGAGCTCAACCCGCGATTCCCCGACGAAATGCTACACACAGCCCCAACCGGAATAAACACTCAGGACCGAATTCCGAGGTGAGAGCGCGAGGCGACTTAGGGCACGTAGGTACCGAGCAGGAGGAAAACCAGTCAGCCGAGTCGAAGTCAGTCTGATTCCCCGTGGTCTTAGGTAAGGCACAACAAAATGGACGCTTCACGTCCAGACTTTACATGACTCGCTTCTTTTGAGGTAGGATTAACGACTTTTCCTGAGCTGACCACGGTAAAATTTCGTGAACGTGCACGTCATAGAAAACAGGGAATTGTTCAATGGTTTTACGGTTATGGTTTCCAAATTTGCAGTTTAGTTGATCGTTCCATGCTCATGCCGTGTTTGGGCTTGGACAGAAATGCAGATTAGGGAAGGAGGACTAGCCTCCGCCGGGTTTTAGGGAACCCTTAAAATTTCACTTTATTCTTGAGTTAAGCAAATTTGGGAATACAAAAGACAGATCAATTTCTAGGCACACTAACTTGAGCTTAAGGTGTTTGCTTTTCACGCTAAAGGTTGCTCAAGAATGGTCTCGGTTGGATTGTTTGATGCCAACCCTAAGGCGTTTACATAAATTTAGCTGCTATCTTACCTAGGTATAAGTCTCCTTGTGACGACTGACCGGAGTACCTTCAAGAGTCCTCTTACCCCGCGTGATCAAAATAAGCTGGAGGATCACGCCCCCAGCTGATCAAAATTTAGCCGAACTCGAACGGTGACGATGGGGCATCGTTAGGCGGTAATACGCCAGTTTTGGACCCCAATAAGAACGTGACCAAAACAACTACGTTTACCAACGTTCGCTATTGCAATACACAATTGTCTTCTCCAGAGACCATAGTCGAAAGGAAATAGAATTAAAAGTTTAACCCCGAGCCATCACAGGAAACCGCCTTTGCGGGAGAAACACATTGTGTCCCCGCCATCAAATAACATTTTAGGATTTTCAAAAATAAAGAAAACTTACCTCCTCGCCCTGGCCATTTCGGCCCTAAACCGGGCGAATGCAAAACCCCTTTTTCTTTTTGGAGCGAGTCGATCGCTGAGTTTAGCCAGGTTTCACTATTTATCACGAGTGCCCGTTAGGCTATGTACTGTGTATGCTCAGTTTCCCTTTCTCTACAATTTCAGTGTCAGCCAGTGTTATTTTCCCAGTTAGTGAGTTGAACCTGCACGGAGAATTAAAGTCCGCTGCAGTTTTACATGTCATAACCATTCAGCCATAGGAACACATCGACTTTCATTATTAAGTCGGTGATAACTCAACTGTACAACGCAGCAGTTGAGACACTGTATACAGCAGTGTAATAGGACGACAAAATCGTCGTTAGAGAGAGGCAAAAGACAAACGACAAAGAGACAAACCAAAAGACGCAGAGGCGTCCGGAGCCTATCGCCCCGGTCTCAATTAACAAGAAAACGGCCCTGAAGAGTAGGGAATAAGGCCGAGTCACCTCTCGACTCGACCCACTGAGCCCGTAAATCTTGTCCCCAACGAAATACCAGTAGGGAAACAAAACTAGAACTAAAATAACCAGGCTCGCCTCTAGAGGGCGACCCAGAGACCGATTAGGGTATCGTTTAGAGTCGTTCCGCGTTATGACTGGCCCCTACCGCTACGAAACCGGATTAGTTAGCCCCTACCCACTGTCGTTCGGTCAGTCGTACCTTTAGGTAGGAACTGTCGTCAAATACGATAGGAGGAAATTATTTATAGGCACTAATGCAAGTGTATCTTGAGGATAAACGGTCAGACGCCCCTCGTCAGATTCTGTAGTCAGTGTTGTTTTGAGCAGCGTTTCAACCATGCTGTAGAGCTCGCGTTGTCAGCCCCGAACATCGTTTTCACTCCGCCCCGCTTAAGTAGTCGTCGCCCAGAGCGACCTGCGTTTAGCAGCGATTTCTGAAGCACCCTAGGGCCCCTGCTTAGTGCGCTGCATAGCTGAGTAGTTCGCTAACATTGAGTGAAGCAGGGATAACCGCCCCTAGTTCGCAACTTGGCGAGTATCTGCACGCTCCTCCCCTGCTCTCCTTTTAACGTCCTGCGCCGCCATACTGTGTTGAACTGCAGCGACCACAGCAAGATACTACTAGGGTTTTTGTGGAACACTCGTCCCTTCGATAAGCTTTAATCTTTGTAAATAAACTTTGTATTTTGACACACCGAGTACCGCCTTATTTTCACCGAGACGATAGGAGCTTTCTTTTCTGGTTTGTCCGCTCGGACGAGCAGGCCCTGTTCGCCATGGCTTGTGTGCGAGAATGTCGCAAGCCCTGACGAGCATGGCCTTCTATCAAATTTATTTCGTGTTTTACTGGAATCAAAGAGTAAAATTAGAGGAATACAGTTGAAAAAGTTAACTCGTCCCTGGCGATAATTTGAAAAGTTCAATAGGGATTTTTGAATACTTTCATTGAAATAGAATTTATTGAAAAGCGCAGGCCACGCCATTGATAATCCGTCTCTAAACACTCAGGGCTCGTCGGAACCCTGTGGGGGCCACACAGGTCAATGCTCTAACACGGAGCATGCTGCGATTTTAAACCGGTAACTCATCTTGAGTTTCAAATTTTCTAGGGACACTTTTACATTTTATTTCCACACTTGTCTCACTAAACTAGAATTAAACAACTTCCGCTGAGTCTAGGATAGGGAATAGCGGCTAGGCTCCATGACCTGCGAGCAGGTGTCGGTGCTAGCCTCCCTGGGGGACCTCATAAATCATACCCGATACTAGACACGTGCGCAACCTTTCGGGCGGGGTCCGAACACACCCGTGAAGCGCGCCGGCGGCCTGCTAGGCTGCGTAGCTTCTTGGGTCTGACCAAGAATAGGATTAAAATTTAGTATTTACGGTCCACCCTTGAGGTTACGATAGCCGAGGCCGTATGGGCATGGTGTTAGGAAGTTGCGCCATGCAGTTGCGTCACCGGTTATTACAAAAGCAAGAAAAAGAAGAAAAAAAACGGAAAAGATGTATCTTCAAAACAGTGATATATTTTCCTTGATATATGTTTTCCTCCTTCTAAATAGCTATTGGTCTTACTATAGTCCTTTATGCTGCGTTTACGTTAAGTCCCCAACGTTTGGAACCTATGTACACCACAGAGTGTCAGGCACACTGTTGACAATAGGGTGTCTTAGACACCCCATGTTTTAATAAACTTTTTCAAAGGTAGCTAGTTACGCGTATTACCACTTCTCGACAGTGTCAGGCACACAGTGTTTCTGACTGTTTTATTGACAGTGTTCGGAAGTATTTAAGCAATGTTCATATGGGCAAGATATACATATCGAGCATTTAGAAAAACTACACAGCACAATTGACTAATAAACCACATTAGCTACAGACAGTGTCCGTTATAGTTAATTCGCTCCAAATTGGTAGCTATGGGTGTGTACGACACTGTCAAGAAAAAATATAGTAGCTAGGGGTATATCGTACACCCTCGGCAATTGAGTTACAGTGTGAGTGTCACCCTGACTGTCTATACGGTAAGGCCGCGACAACAGGAGGTCAAAAATTCCAAACAGCGGGGACATTATAACTTGAATACCGCATTACTATCATACACGGAGGTAGGTCAGAAGTCCAACTGAGGGATATCGCGTCTTTCGGAGGAGAGGGAGAGGTTGACCCCAACCGGGATTCGCCGGTCTCGGCAGGTCGTCGAGGAGGATAAATTGTCAAAATGTTTTCTAAATTTTTCGTAATTTTTGCTATTTTTCCCGAATTTTGGTACTTTTGCCCAAATTTTTGATAAATTTGCTCAATTTTAGCTCATTTTCCTCCGATTTTTGCCTATTTTTGTCAAAAACTTTCACGAGCGCTTACGGCTTGCAAGAGAGGTGTGCGCGGCGCAGACCCTCAGGGGGATCAGACTACCTCCTTCCGGGGAGGGGGTCAGAGCCTCACGAGGAATAATGTCATCTCTCCGCCCCTATGACCATGCATGATTTTTATTTACTATTATCGTATTGTTTGTTTTGTGGTTTACATACACGTTTTAAGTACGACAGTCCAAAAATTCGTAATGCGCGAATATCAAAAGATTTTGTAGGAAGCGGTTTTACCGTTTGTATAAATTTGCTAATTCAATTGCATGAAATAATACGCTTATTGATTTGACTTGATTGACTTGATTTTAGCATAATATTAGCATAATTAATTTAGGAAATTGTAGCATAAAAGTATGTAGCACATAGTCTGCGGAATCGTCAGATATATTTGTATGAAACACAACACGGGCGTTGTATGAACTTAAATAATACATTGCACGTAACAAAACATATGCATTATCTGATATTGGTTATATATTTGTATAAAAAATTATAGTCGAACGGTGAATTCCTAACTACCGTGACATTTAGACCATTTAATCGAAAGCGCTGCTCAACTCGACGACTTTCCCCTGCCCTCGACCGGCTTGAATGGTATAACAGTACGATTTTTGCTATAGCTTCGATATTTTAAAATAATTTAAATTTATCGTTTATATTTCAGCACATTTGGCAAAGACAACGTCACCACTACAGCGGTAACAGGTAAAAGTCACCTATGTACAACATACAATAGGAACCCTTGTCTACTTCACCCATTGCAATAAATATCCTTGTACATGTGGAGTTAACAAAAAAATTTTCTTAATTTCTTTACGGCTGGAAAATTTGGCCTTAAATTATATTGTTGGGGAAAATCTAAGGAGATTTATTGGATTTCAAACATCATATTCGAATTTAAAACAAACTTAACTGTGGTATCTGCCTGATTAAAATTTCTTTGAAATCTAGTAAAAAATGACTTTCAAAACTGATGAGTATTAAATCAGAAATTCGATAGAAATTTACATCCTAACGGAGTAGTTTGTGTTGATGTTTCACCACTGTATAGATTTTGAGTTTGGTTTACTGAATAAAACACTACGCTGATTATTCTGTGAAGCGGCGTTACGGTAGGTAGAGCATACCATTATGCGTAAACTCTATTTTATTTCTATTACTCATTTAGCTTTAAGACGAATCTTTCTATTGACGTATTAGGTTGCATTCCGCATACTGTTTAAGAATCTTTTGTCATGTCGCCTCCATGAGGCATTCACAATATGATTTGTGTCCTTAATTAACACTATAAGGATTTTGCCCTTTACATTACGCTTAATAATTCCATGATGCATCAGCACCCACATTTTTTAAACTTGTGCCACTCCCGTGGCAATGGCCCTATTCGTAAGCAACCGGACATGCACAATTCGACGCGAGATAATGCAATGCATCATATACCTTAAGAGGTGTGTACCTAGAACAGGATTATGTCACGGAGTCAATTCCGGCTGGTGAAAAAAGGCACAGCCACATCCGGCCTTCCATAAATAAAATAAAGATCTAAGCTATCTCAGTATGTTTGTACGAGCCGAGAATGGCTATGTCTCAGAGTTTGATAGCCGGGACGGATTACAGAAAAAATTTATTACATTCCGTTTAGCAGATTGTGTTACAGGGAAAATATTTAGCTCTACACTAAAATAGGCAAAATTATTAGTAATTCAAGCAAGACGCATCAATGCTGGTAAAATGAGTACGTAAATAGCGTCTTTTACAACCCAACTTAGTAGCTATGTAAAACACACTCTTTCATTGATAATAATTATGCTATTGTAACTGGAAAGGTGTTTTACGAATATAGGACCATGTGTATCACCAATTTCCGTTTTTTTCGCGATTTTATATAGTCCTCATATATTTCTGGCTTCTAAAGCCGATTCCGGCAGTTGTGATAATTTATCAGCCTAGCTTTACTATTAGCTAATATGTTCGAAGGGTCTGGCTCAGCCCAAAAAATGTCACACTGGCTAATCGCGGCTAGCCAAGTATGGCTTCACAGCCGCGGCAGACAGTGCCAAAATCCGGCCCTGTTCACACATCTTAAGGCAAATGATACATAAATTATCTACACTTAATTACGTTAGTGACAGCACTGTCACAATAGAAAAAAGAATTATATTGCGCATACTGTTGTATAATACACATTTGTGACGCAGTTTATACAAAAATAGTCGTTAAAATATTTAAAATCCGTGTTAGCTACGATTAGTTATAGTTCAAGTAAATTGATGCATAACTAGCAATGCGTTTAAGGCATAAGTGTCGAATGTCCGTCGGCTTAGGGCGTAGACTATCGGCGTTGACAAGGTCCTCAAGGGTATAGGGATACACCTCCACCCCGGTCTCATTCTTCAATGTAGCGACAATGACATTAAACTTGTGCAGCCGTAATTATGCTAACTCAGGGCGACTGTTACACAACATTGGGGCGACTAGGAATGCAGATGCACGACTTTCGAGATCAGTAAATGGTTTTTAGCGTCACTTGCGTGCTGTAAAGATAGTACTGTCACGGAAATACTAAATATATCCAATGATATTTAATGTGAGTGCCGCGGAACACAATGCTGATTGGCTACAACCTTTGGTCACTGTCATATCCATAAACGCATTTTACGGCTATTGCTCTATGCTTAAAAATTGTCGCAAAGCGTGCTAGAAAAAACACCAACAAAACGTTCGACAACCTGTGGCAACAGAGAGTTTCACTACTTACCATGGGTCCAGTTTACCCATTGACCTTCAAGTACTTAGTTGAGCCCTAGAGTTAAGTTTGGTGATCAAGCGGTACACTAACAACCTTTGATCAGTCGATCAGTTCATTGAATTATTGACGATGTTATGCAACAGTCTGGGTTAATTAAGAACTTAGATTTGCATATAAAACACGTAGAATTTTTCGTCGCGATATCTTGGACAGATTTGAAAAATTAGAATAAGAAAACTTTTATTAAATATCACGTAATTGCAAACCAGTTAGTGAAAAGTAATGCATATTATAGAGCGCCTACAGAGAAATGCACAGAATTATAGTTAACAAAATGTTGAAAATCAAGGGGTAAGGTCAAGATTTGCGGCTGGTCACACTACATTACGGGTCATCACCACGGTTGATTGACGGATGGGCTGAAATTTGTTTTTCATAATGTCCATGCAATGCTACGCGTATTCAGAAATATCAATTTGTATGCTTGTCCACCTTCCCCAAGTATCCCTGAGGGGCGCAAATAAAATACATGCCATGCTGGTCTCTATATGCTAAGTTATAGTGTTAGCAAAAGCTAAGGTCCTTTCTTATACGAGACATACACTAAGGCTAAGCCTAAGTCGGGGGCTACCGCCCCCCCCCCAAACCCCATACTCAGCGCTGTTCTTTTTTCTAACGTTATAACGGACCACTCCTCAGGGTTACTCGAAACGTGAACTTTAATATAGAATGACTGCAACATCAATAAGTTATCAAAAGAAATACCATTATATAAAGAAGCAACGATAACTTTATAATGAATAAACGTTTTTAACAGGATAAAGATCATCACAATTAGCCGCAATGATCCTTTATAAACCTGTGAATCGTACTGTCACCATTGTGAATACTCAAATGAGACTCGAAAACTCAAACTTCCTCAAATTTAAAACAAACGCCGAATTTCATCGAAACGCATAAATTCCAAAGTCAGAACAAAAGAACTTGGCGTAGAGACGAACAATTCTCTTCGCCAATACAAAGATTTTCCAAAATACGCTTGTGAGCTTCAGAGTTTTTGCACAAACACCTACGTATACATATATAAATGTAAACCTTTTAAACAATTCATAAAATTTATATTATATTCCAAATTTTATCCAATACCAATATAAGAATTAAGCCAATTAAATCAAGCAATAAAAAATATGAATTTACCGACTCTAAAACAGACACCTGGTATAAAAATAGGATTGCTTTTTGAACGGATCCAGCGGAAAAGAGGCATTTTCCAAGGAACAGATATAAACTAGTCCAAATACTGTTAAACGTTAATAAGATACATTCGCATAGAAGACACTGCCACCGAATGAATTACAGAACTGGCTAAAATTGCACATTATTGAGAAAAATTCTAGGACTCCATGAGCTTTTAAAACCAATCGTAACGAATAATGAGTACAAAGATTAGAGATTTTAATAAACAGTTTGATAAAGAAATAAACAGCTGGAATTGGTGCGGGTGGGAAAACAAAGAAAAATATTAAACTAAACTAAAGGCGTGTTCACACTGTTCAAACTTTTGAAGGGTATTCCTGTAGCCAATCTCAGACAAGATTCATTACTTGAAAAAGTTTGAGCTCAAATTTTGATCTCAACTTTTGAAATATCTCAATTTTTCGTTAAAAATTGCCGAGAGATTTTGATCAAAATTTGATCAAATTTTGAGCTCAGATTTTGAGCTCAAAATTTAAGCAAAAGCTTTAAGCGTGTGAACACGCCTTAAGCATAAAACAGGACTAACTCGCATGATTCTAAACAACGTAAAGTAAAGAAACAGCAGGAATAACCAAGGAAGCTAGCATATTCAAATCGATCTCATGTGTAACACCTTCCCTGCAGACCGCTACAATTCCAGTTATACAGAATACTAGTAAACAGCAGGAGGTAAATTAAATACTAAGCCATACTAGCAAAAAAGTCGTAACTACTTTTCACAAACACAACTAAAAAAGTAAAGCCAATAAACAGAATTACAAATATTCTAGTTACCATTGCTACTTATCAGTTTCAACTTTGAGCATTTATTCGGTGTCAGAAACTATTTTTAACAGAACTTGAAAAAGCAGGATAAACAACAGGCAAAAAAGCCACACAAGGCCAAAAACGGAACTATTAGTATTATAAAGGCACCGCCTATCATACACTTTTGTAATTCGTCAGAAATCAGTCTTGGTGGTGGCGTGGCCCAGGTGTTGTCCTGTGACCATGTGGAGTTTAAAGCGTTTACATCTAGGGAGTTTTTACAACAAAACTTGAAATAAAATTATGATATGATTGTATTGTTATTTGACGCAAATAAATTTATACTAAACGAACCGAAACTTTTTGCAATTGCATTATATAAGAGTTCAGTGATCGGAGTCCGCTACATGTGAATAAAAGTCTTAGTTTTATCTCCTGCTGTGTATTAGTATTTCGTATAACTAAAATTATCGCAGACTGCATGGAAGTGACAGGAACGATTTCCTGGTGCATTTCCATGGGAAGAAAATGGGCCGATTTAGCTTTACATTAACTGTGCTAATAGTCATGTTTAGCTAACTTAGTGGATTATGCGAAATGGTGGCTTCACTTTGGGTAACACTTTATAAGATGGCCGATTTACTAGTCATGTGAATCTACTAGTTTTGTTATTCCAACGGTCTCAACCTTGTATAATCTATATAGCAATTGTAACTAATAGATACATTTTTTCAGAGCAAACATTGGCAACAACATCGATGTCGCCAGGAGTAACGCAATCCCAGGCTATAACTGAAGGTATGAGTAAAATAAACTGGTAATGGGAGGCTAAATATACTCAAGTCAATAAACAATGATGTTACTTGACATTATCACTGTAATAGCCATCGATTTGCTGATAGTGTAGCCAAATTCTACATAAATCACATCATACAATTTCGTTGGAACTTCTGTTCAGATGTAAGCGGGCTGCATCCTTTCGGATTTATCGTTACTAAACATTATTTTATATACAGCCTTTTAACAAAAGCATTATATAGTATTTATTCATCGGGTTGAATGTGTGTTTAAAGTGTGTCGCAATCGTGTCATACACGTTTTAAATACGACAAAATTCAACATTTCATAGAAACCGTGGCCACACTGTAATCCATCTTGTATGTACGGAAACAACATGTTCACCAATTTATAGAAATTGCTTGAAGACTGTCAACAATATGGGAGACACTGTCACGGCGCTAGACTTAGTAATGAATGCCATGACGTTGTTACAGATGTTGTAAACATGATAAGAACAATTATACCACCAATTTGTTAATAATGGCGTGATAATGCCGTGACGCTTTTGAAGATTTCACTACAGTAATAAGCTATCAAAACCAGTGTATAGCAGTGTTAATGATAAGCGATCAAAATCGTGACTGTTCCTCAACCAGTTAGTGTTAGTTTTAGTGACGTGCTAGCCAGGAATTTACCATTACAGCTTTCAAAGATTGAGTGGTCGATGTGCTAAAACAATGTAAATTCTGAAAGGCTTTAATAATTTTTTGCACTGCATCTAAATTATCTAACCGTTTTGGGCCCAAATGTGTTTGTGTACTTGTGATAAGCTTGAGTAACTTATCCACTGAGCTATTGAGGAGCTGTTGAAATTTCGGACAGCGGACGAATATGCGCTGTAGCAACGTTGTGAATTAAGCAATTGAACAAATATTCACGATATCAGCAGTGTTGTATGTGGATTGTATTATTCATTTAAACTGAGATACATAGATATACACGCTGCTTTATTGCTTCCGATGTAGAATTGTATTTTCCAAAACCACAGTCAGTTACAACAGCAAATATACATGAAGGTCAGGGTGTGAAAGTTACTGAAAATCAAGTTTTTTATAGCATTTCTACCAACTTGAGCGACAGAATGTTTCTACCGAGCGGCTTAACCCTTTCCGCTCAAAAAGATTTGACGATAGTGCAATACTTTTTAACCTTGAGCAATCGCTAAAAATGAAACACGTTTTGTATGACTGGGAGGACCGCGTGCAAAACAATGATTCATTTAGAAGCTGGTCCTTTGTTTCTCAAGGCATTTCACAGCACGGGAGAAAAGGTGTTCTTTTCCGTTATCCCCTCTAGCCCAAATTTAGACAATTTTGAAGATACAGAGCTGATTTTGGTATCAATCGATTCAGCTCGATGAGGCGGTTTAGAAAATACTCATTTTACCCACATCCCTGAAAAAATTATTTTTCGATTTTTTGAGGTCCCAATGGTCCCAAAAAAATTTTGGGGGTCCCAATGGTCCTTGGAAACCCAAAAATTTTTTTCTTCGGAATATGGTCAATATTGAAAGCCATTCGACTGTTCTTGATGAGAGAAATGTCCTGCTGTGTATTTTACTGATTACTCCACCGTTACAGAGTTATGAGGGCCCAAGTCACCCTGAGGCCCAAAAATAAGATGCAGGCCATGCCGTTCTTGATATACTAAGCATAAGCCTTAATCTTAGCCTAAGCTAAGGTCCTTATATGAGACATACACTAAGCCTAAATCGGGGGCTCCCGCGCCCGAACCCCCTCTATAAGCTGTTCTTTTTCTAACGGTACAACGTACCGCCCCTCAGGGTTACTTGGGCCCTTATAACTTTCTAACGGTGGCGTAAATTTTAATAATATACACGCCAATAGATTTCTCTCATTATGCCGAGTCGAATGGTGCCCCATATGACCATTTTCCGAAGAAAAAAACTTTTGGTTCCCAAGGGGTTCCCTATTTTAAGACCTCAAAAAATCTAAAAAATTTCAGAGATGCTGGTAAAATGAGTATTTTCTGCGCTGCCTCATCGAGCTGAATAGATTGATACCAAAATCAGCTTTGTATCGTCAAAATTGACCAAATTCGAGCTGGGGATATAACGGAAAAGAACCCGAAAAGGAACATATGTGCAAACTAACACTACGTGAGGAACTCAGTTAATATAACTGACCGTGCGCTGAAGTTATTGCGCATGTATGGACGCGAAAGGGTTAATGTGCGAACGTTTCGGCACTAAATGCTTCTCCGGTGTTGCAGCGTTTCCAACACTACTTCAGTTTTATATAAGTAACGCACTGGTACTCCATTAGTAGTGAAATCCGGATGAATTAATTTGTTAACATGCACCAAACAACGATATTTAAACCTCAATGATCTTCGAACTTTCGTGTACCCTTTTTTGCAATCCTGTTCGACAAGCATAAAAACAAATTTTAGCGCTTTGTGAGATACTAAAAGAAGCAATGCGTGAGTAACGTGTGGAATATGGACACGGTGCACAAAAGCTACAATGAAAACAAACATGGCTGTTCGATTGAACATTTATCGATTTCGTCTTTGAGTTAAATCAAAATTCTTTTTCCATAGATAGTAATGCTGGAGAACGTCAACAAAACGATTGATGCACCAGAGTGCATCCTTCAAAAAATATCTTCACTAGCCGTAAAATATTTCATCGCCGACACCAAAATTTTATTGCCACATGTAACCGATCCAGATATTACCTTGTCATTAATGACACATAAAGTATGGTCTAGTCGCGAAATGAAACCGGCACGGAATCGGTCCATACATAACAGATGTTCAAGCTGGATATGTACCCAAAACGTGAAGTACAACATTTGAATTTTATATGTTTTTAAGGTTTTTAGTTATTTACTATAAAGTAACATTTGAATGCATAACAATCAACGTTTCCCTGGCATTTGTGATATGGATACAATACCGTATTATTATACGTATACAAAGTCTAAAATCAAAACCTGTTTGTTCTCCGATCCATATACACACCTTGCGCTATGACTAACGCTACGTCAGGGAACTGTTTCCCTTACCCGCACAATTTTCGAAACACAGGTACTAAAAGCTGTTTGTCTGTCTAGTCATGTATGCCACCAACTTGCGCCCATTTGAAGACTAGAACATCTTTGTAACCGCACGGGTTATGCCCTTATTTTATGAGTAATGCTATATCAGGCAACGTTTATCTCAACCTACACTTTTTCACCAGCACAAAAAACTATTAATCTGTCTGATAATATATGCCAGTATTATGCAGCGTTGACTTATAAGTTGCGTACAATGTGTAAGTTTAGTACACGTACAGCCGCCCTATAAACCCATAAGCGATATGATGCACCGAGCACCACCAATTTGTTTTAAATAATTTTATATAGCGTCTAGGAGACCGTCAATTTTCCTGTATGGTATCACAGACACAGTACAAATACAAATCTTATTCAGTGATGACAACAGTCTGTGGTAAAGATTCGTTTTCGCGTTATAAAAATTTCATTTAGCTAAAGACATGCCCAGGCACCTCACGTAGCATAGTTAGTTATATGGTATACGAAACACAAAGACTTATTATATTAAATTTTCCCCTTTTTTTAATAATTTAAAATATATGGTGTCGAAGACACCACAGTATTATATCCTACGGTGTCGGCAATACCCCGTCCTCTGCGTTTCATAATATTATCCTGCCGACTACCATACGCCATGATACAGTCGTGGCCATACAGGGAGAAAAACTTCCACATGGTGGGCAATTTGCAACATGGACGCTGCATTACATGCGCCCTTTTGCTGACTGCAACATCTGTGTAGTGTCACAGTTTGCACACCTTAAATTATGAATAATTTTGCGCCAGGGAACGGTTTCCTCTGCCCGTACTATTTAGTGAACCGCAAGTACTATAAGCTGTTAATATGTCTAATGATGTATGCCGTATTTTTCATAGATCCTTTGACGAGTAAAAACATTTAGTCGTCAACACAGTTTGACTTTATTTCGCTGTATAAATTGTACATTTCAAAGCGAAACGTTAGCGTGGATATTCGATTCAATTTTTTATGAGATACTCTTGCAGCGGAAACTTCGTATGAAATCAAGATAGTTATATATTTAACGTTTATTACACAAACATAAATATTGTAGATAGAACCACTCAACTAATGATCTTGTGTATTGGAATATAAAAATTTTCGGTTTTGGACGAGGCAAAATAAAACACCACGGCAATGGCCAAGACTGGTTACCCAGCTGCTTTGTAGGCTTCCTCGGAACAGTGCCCATGCCACCCGGCTTCCTAGACTATCAACGGAGAAACGATACCTAGTCTCAATGAACCAATTAGCTTAGCAAGCGACAATCGGGCTTTATCGAGGTTTCCCGCCTGGCCCATAGATGTCGATGGGGTAGTGGGGTAGGGAGGGTTACTCCCAAACAGTTGGACCACCCAAGCCATAGGTACCTCCCGAAGGCTCAGCACCCGTCGAGAGTGCGCGGCGAAAAAGTTTAGCAAAAATTAGGTAAAATCAGCAAAAACTTAGAATACTTAACAATTTGATAAAATTGGAAGAATGTCGGCGAGTGAGTCTACCGGAAATTTGACCTAAACGAAATTTGTAACTTTTATTATTTTTCCTCAAAGTTTACAGATTGTTTTTGTACTCAAAGCTCAAGCTCAAAACCCTATTTCAATGAAAATGACAGATTAGCTGACTTGAAATTTTTATTCTGATTTCAGCCTTACAGAATTGCATTTAATATATACCTTAAATTTCATACCTTTATTGCAACTTTGTTAGCGGGCTAGCTCACGATTGTTGTTTTAATCTCCGTGGCTAATTAATATCTATTAATTGAGCTTACTATTAGTTATCCGCTTGGTTTGGTTCATATATTAGAATCGGTTTGATTTAACTGCCAAATAATTGAAGGCAATGGCGCTATACCCGACTGTCTCAACACAGCATCTAGTATGCCGACACAGGCACAAATATTCGTTCATTAAACACTCATCTAATCTTGATATTATAACTATAAGCCTCTTTACATTTGAGACTTGGAAGCAATTTAATCGTAAAATGTTTTTGCGTTATGAAAACTTTATGGGTTCTCATTTTGCGCTAAAACAATTGTCCTCGGAGGTAGGTCCTACAGTTAACCAGAAAACATTATTTCATGCAGGAAGGGTTCTTAAGATCTCGTCAAGTTTTCAAGTCCGGTTTCAGGAACCAAACAATATTCCAATGAATGTATTAGATTTGTAGCGGTATTAATATATTTTTAACTTTAGCAGGAACAACTTCAACCGCCTCACAACTGCAAAATACAACGAGTACTGAAACAATAGCATCCACGACAGTATCAGGTAACGCTATTATTTTTAAACTGGCATTATTAATTATGAATTTTGAGAACAAATCATGCTAGGTAACAAATACCAAGAGGGCATTAGAGAAGACTATGACACTTCCCTGCGCTCATTTGCTAGCCCGTGTTTGATAATGCGAGCGTTTTCGGGCTGACCCTCCCCCAGATTGTTGTTTGGGGGATGTCATGCACAGATCCCCAGTATTAGGAAGGTAACTCAAACCCCCAGTTTCCTGGTGGGATAGGTCGGACACACGCCCAGTATTTGGAAGGGTCGGTTTATAAGCAGCTACCGGTTCAACCGACCCCCTGAAAACTGGGGGTGCCACCTACCCCAATCAGAAACTGGAGATCAGAGTTACCCTTCCGATCGAAAACTGGGGGTCCGTGTATGAGCCCCCTCCCCTAAAAAAGCTGGAGGGTCGAAAACGCCCGCATCATCTCACGCGGGCTAACATAAGAGTGCAGGCAAGTGTCATACTTTTCTCTAATGCGCTCTTGCGAACACTAAGGACAGTTCGTATGTCGCCCGAAAAAAGGAACATCTAGCCCGCAGGGTTCGGGTATCTTATCCCGCAGTATTCGGGTAGTATCTGTAGTTCACAGATTTAAACTACAAACCCATGGTCTAAAGTTGTTTAGCAAGTAAAACTTAGGTTAAAGCTTTAGCTTAGTCTGGTCGAAGCGGCATACATACCCATATGTAACTTAAACTCGTAATTATGTTGATTTCACATGATATTACAACATATCGTGTACCACTAATTTCCATTTGTGTGAATGGTGAGGACGATTCGCAATCTCCATTAGCACACATGTTCATGGTCCGAGGGCCCAGGGAGAGGTAGCCGGCTCCTCGACCGGGAGGTATTGGGCCTCTCAGGGGAACTGTGGGCGGTCGGCAGGGGGGTGGGGCGGAGATGTGTCGCAAAAACCATTTATGGGTTCGGCACCTGCGATTGGGGCGACCTGTCAAGGGGTACC
The DNA here is from genome assembly GCA_030248225.1 of Trileptium ribeirensis. Taxonomy (NCBI): domain Eukaryota; kingdom Metazoa; phylum Nematoda; class Enoplea; order Enoplida; family Thoracostomopsidae; genus Trileptium; species Trileptium ribeirensis. The sequence continues at coordinate 25,855 of JASANE010007023.1, forward strand.
CTGAGCCCTCGAATCCAAGCGGTCCCAAGTATAAAGACTATTCCATTCTGATTTTCATCTCAACATTTACAATCAATGTCATTTACCGCGACATTTAATATGAGTGCGTTGACTCTACAGTCCGGCTCCGCTTCTTTGATTTCCGCTTGGTACAAAAAGTCATGTAGTCTTGTATACGTTTAGCGACAAATTCAAAGTCTAACTCATTTCCTTGTATACAGCGACAAGTGGCTGCAAGGTGGCCATCGTAGCCCCGCAAATTGTGGAATAAAATAGCTATATCCCCGCACAGTCCGTGGCCAGTGTTGCATTTGAGGTGAGCAACTCCGCGACATCGACCGCAGAGGTTACAGTTGTCTTTTGCTTTTCTCTTTGTCTTCATTTCTCGTTTATACAAAAAGCATCGTGTAGCATACTTGAAGTTAAGTTTGTCATTTCCGTTCATTATAATTGATTTATGATTATTAATATGTTCATAATGATATTGTTCGGATAGCTCAACGACATTTCGTAAGAACGTTTTGATAATATTATCTCCACGATATATAATAGATTCGACTATGTTGACTTTATCATTGCAGCAACCTAAACATTCCACCAACCCGCCGCCACGCGTTAACGATAATCTACAGCGTAATTCTACGTTCCCTTTCTAAGCGTAGCAACGATTTCAACAATGATCTACGTTGTTGATAAATACAGAAAGCTCACCAACTACCTGAAGAGGTATAAGGTAGGAGCTTCGAACATAGCCTTTCAACACATTCTTCCATTTTAACAGTTTTATAGGTTGTTGTTGGTCGACTTCTGTTGTTTGTCCTTTCCCATCACATTGATTTATTGTGCCATCTTGTGAAGCTGATCCATTGCATCACTAGACCATTGCTGGTGCTGAGCGTCATAATAGTGCAGCGATTGGATCCTTTTTAAGAGTTATTACAATCGCTGATATTCAATGTACAGTTTAGACTTGAAATTGACATAAAGTTTATCAGCGAATGCAATGCTGAGTTTATTGCACATCATGTTTACATCGTTTTCGCAATAAAATCTATCGCCCATGCATCCATCAGCCATTACATGTCCGCGTTTTCCCGGCATAACCCCGTTACATGCGTAATAGTTATCGATATAATATTGTCCCAAAGTAGAAATTGTTTTGATTTGCTCGTCCATCAATCGTTGTTTAGTAGCGTTAAAAGATAATGCGCCGCTGCACATTCTGTACACGTGGCGCTTGAGCCGCACAACATCGAATTCAATCGAACGTTTGAGCACATGCAATAATTGTTCATCCATTACACAGTAGCCATCAGTACAGTTCGATAAATCCGTATTATTATAAACTTTATTAGCAAATAATTTAATTCATCACTTTAACAAATTCAATATCTATAGCATCTTCAATGTAATGCATTATTTAATTAGAAATAATACAAATTTATTGGCATGTAAAGCCTGGCGGGACTAGCTGTATTTATGAGTTAGAACATATCTAGGGTGACGATGACTGGGCACTATTCTTCGTGGTGGTTTGAAAAACAATTGACTGAAAATGATTACATTGTATCATAACAACCTCTTTCATAGTGAGTAACGCCTAGCGCTACCGATTAGCTTAAAGGGCATATTTACAGGGTAATATAAAGAAAACCAAGTATGCTAAGCATAACCTGTCATTGAACTAAGGGTACAAAAGGTGTATTGCATGGTACAAAACTGAATTGTAACCGAACCTTCACGGTAATCGTTATTGAAATAAAACAAAGAGCAATTAAGCAGCGCAGGTTGGGCCAAATGTTACGCTTGCATAAAACGATACATGAGTGAATAGTTATTCATAATAGTTTAATAATCGCGAAAACAATGACAGAGTTTCTCCTTATAGTGCGCGAGTGCGTTACCTCTGGATGCGGAAAGCGAGCGAACTGAAAAACCGACTATACTCTACTTAAGAAAACGAAAACTGACCATGACATAAGTAAATAAGGCATGTATATTTAATCACCCCCTTATTACGTCCAACCGTTACCTCCAAAATTGCCATCTTTCACCCCTTCCCCCAAATTTATTACCCCTTGTTACCCCCAAATGCCGTCATTTGTTATCCACTATTTTACTAAACGTCCATTTACTTTCCGGGTAACATATACATTCCCGTAAACATCCTCATCAAAGTCATATGAGTTACATTAAAACGACACTAACAAAAGTATTATATATACTATCTATTGATCGAGTTTAATGTACGTTTAGAGTTTGTCACAACCGTGTTACCAACGTTGTAGTCAAAGAACGAAATTCAGCATTTCATAGATATGGTCGCGATACAGTAATCCATAATGTATGTACGGAAACGACATGTCAACCAATTTATAGAAAGTGCTTGAACACTCAACCATATGGGATGTACCGTCACGGCGCTAGCAAATAACTAATGATGACGCTAATTCAGAGTTCCCAACATTCGTTACAATTTCAAGAGACATGTCTACAAATTAATGATAAATACCATGACGTTGTTTCTGAGATTGTGAACATGGTGAATACCAGTATATATACCACCGATTTGTGAATAATGTAGTGACGGTTTTTGAAGATTTCACTACAATAATAAAGTAATCAAAATCAGTGTGTAGCGGTGTTAATGATAAGTGGTCAAAATCGACTGTTCCTCAAGCAGTTAGTGTGTGTTAGTGACGTGCTAGCCAGTAATTTACCATTACAGCTTTCAAAGATTGAGTGGTCGATGTGTTAAAACAATGTAAATTCTGCAAGGTTTTAATGATTTTTTACACTGCATCGAAATTATCTAACCCTTTTGGGCCCAAATGTGTTTGTGTACTGAAGCTTTAGTAACTTATCCACGGAGCTATTCAGGAGCTGTTGAAATTTCGGACAGCGGACAATATGCGCTGTAGCAACGTTGTGAAATAAGCAATTGAACAAACATTCACGATATCAGTACAGTGTTGTATGTGTATTATATTATGCATTTAAACTGAGATACATAGATATACACGCTGCTTTATTCCTTCCGATGTAGAATTGTATTCTTCAAAACGACAGTCGGCTACAACAGCAAATATACGTGAAGGCCAAGGTGTGAAAGTTACAGAAAATAAAGTTTTTATAGCATTTCTACAAATATGTGCGACAGAATGTTTCTGCCGAGCGGCTTAACCCTTTCCGCTCAAAAAGATTTGTCGATGGTGCAATACTTCATAACCTTGAGCAATCGCTAAAAATGAAACACGTTTTGTATGACTGGGAGGACCGCATGCAAACCACTGAGTCATTTAGAAGCTGGTGCTTCGTTCCTCAAGGCATTTTACAGCACGGGCGAAAAGGTGTTCTTTTCCGTTATCCCCTCCAGCCCAAATTTAGACAATTTTGAAGATACAGAGCTGACTTTGGTATCAGTCGATTCAGCTCGATAAGGCGGTTCAGAAAATACTCATTTTACCCACATCCCTGCAAAAAATTTATTTCGATTTTTTGAGGTCCCAATGGTCCCAAAAAATTTTTTGGGTCCCAATGGTCCTTAGGAACCCAGACATTTTTTCTTCGAAATATAGTCATATTGAAAGCCATTCAACTGGGCTTGATGAGAGAAATGTCCTCGAAATTTTATTGATTACGCCACCGTTAGAAAGTTATGAGGGTCCAAGTCACCCTGAGGAGCAGGGTTTTTTTTGCGCAAATCACTGCGCAAATGCGCACTTTTTTTAGGTTTAGCGCAGTTCGCCTGAAATTTGCGCATAAATTTGCGCAGTAAAATTTTTGAGGAAAAATCCAAAATAACGGGCCAAAAATAAAATATTGACCTATAGTGTAACACAACACATCAACAACACTGAACAAAAACATTAAAAATAAAAACATTGTCACGCTAAAAAAAACAACGAACGCGAATTCATATTGAACAAACACAAAAACATACGTTGTATCAAAAGAAGTGTACATGTCCACTGCATAGTGCATACCATATATTAAACAAGTGAAAGTAAAAACACAGTTTTTGGGTGAAAAATAATCGTATTGAAGGCAAAAAAGTGTAAAAAAATCCTAATAATATTGCGCAATCTCTGAAAATTTAGCGCAGTCCGGCTGAAATTTGCGCAGCCAAATGCGCACTCTGTAAAATGAAAAAAAAACCATGCTGAGGAGCAAAGATAAAATGCAGGCCATGCCGTTCTCGATATACTAAGCATAAGCCTTAATATAGCCTAAGTTAAGGTCCTTATATGAGACATACACTAAGCATAACTCGTGGGCTCCCGCCCTATGAACCCCCGCTCTAAGCTGTTCTTTTTCTAACGTTATAACGTACCGCCCCTCAGGGTTACTTGGGCCCTCATAACTTTCTAACGGTGGCGTAAATTTTAATAACATACAAGCCAATAGATTTATCTCATTAAGCCGAGTCGAACATGATCATATTGCGAAGAAAAAATTTTTGGGTTCCCAATGGGTTCCTTTTTTAAGACCTCAAAAAATCGAAAAAATTTCAGAGATGCGGGTGAAATGAGTATTTTCTGCACTGCCTCATCGAGCTGAATAGATTGATACCAAAATCAGCTTTGTATCGTCAAAATGGACCAAATTCAGGCTGGGGATATAACGGAAAAGAACCCGAAAAGGAACACATGTGCAAACTAACACTGCGTGAGGAACTCAGATAATATAACTGGCCGTGCGCTGAAGTGATTGCGCATGAATGGACGCGAAAGAGTTAATGTGCGAACGTTTCGGCACTAAACGCTTCTCCGGTGTTGCTGCGCTTCCAACATTACTTCAGTTTTATATAAGTAAGGCACTGGTACTCCATTAGTAGTGAAATTCGGATGAATTAAATTGTTAACATGCGCCAAACAACGATATTTAAACCTTAATGATCTTCGAACTTTCTTGTACCCGTTTTTGCAATCCTGCTCGACAAGCATAAAAACAAATTTTAGCGCTTTGTGAGATACTAAAAGAAGCAATGCGTGAGTTACGTGTGGCATATGGACACGGTGCATAAAAACTACAATGAAAGCAAACATGGCTGTTCGATTGAACATTTATCGATTTCGTGTTTGAGTTAAATCTAAATTCTTCTTCCATAGATATTAATGCTGGACAACGTCAACAAAACGATTGATGCACCAGAGTGCATCTTTCAAAAATATCTTCACTAGCCGTAAAATATTTCATCGCCGACAACCTAATTTCATTGCCACGTGTAACCGATCCAGATATTACCACGCTATTAATGGCACATAAAGTATAGTCTAGGCGGGCAATGACATCGGCACGGAATCGGTCCATACATAACAGCTGTTCAAGCTGCATGTGTACCCAAAACGTGAAGTACAATATTTGAATTTTATATATTTTTAAAGTTTTTATTCATTTACTATAAAGTAACATTTGAATGCATAACAATCAACGTATCTTTGGCATTTGTGGTATGGATACAATACCGTATTATTATACGTATACAAAGTCTAAAATCAAAACCTGTTTGTTCTCCGATCTATATACACACCTTGCGCTATGACTAACGCTACGTCATGGAACTGCTTCCCTTACCCGCACTATTTCCGAAACACAGGTACTAAAAGCTGTTTGTCTGTCTAGTCATATATGCCACCAACTTGCGCCCATTTGACGACTAGATACAGCTTTGTAACGGCACGGGTTACGCCCCTTATTTTATGACTAATGCTACATCAGGCTTTTTCTCTAGGAACACTTTTTCACAAGCACTAAAAACTATTAAACTGTCTGATAATATATGTCAGTATTATGCAGCGTTCACTTATAAGTTGCGTACAATGTGTAAGTTTAGTACACGTACAGCCGCCCTATAAACCCATAAGCGATATGATGCACCGAGGACCACCACTTTATTTTAAATAATTTTATATAGCGTCCAGGAGACTGTCAATTTTCCTGTATGGTATCACAGACACAGTACAAATACAAATCTCATTCAGTGATGACAACAGTCTGTGGTAAAGATTCGTTTTCGCGTTATAAAAATTTCATTTAGCTAGACATGCCCAGGCACCTCACGTAGCATGGTTAGTTATATGGTATACGAAACACAAAGACTGATCATGTTAAATTTCCCCCTTTTTTGCATAATTTAAAAATATAGGGTGTCGAAGACACCACAGTATTATATCCACGATGTCGGCAATACCCCGTCCTCTGCGTTTTATAATATTATCCTGCCGACTACCATACGCCATGATACAGTCGTGGCCGTACAGGGACAAAAACTTCCACATGGTGGGCAATTTGCAACATGGACGCTGCATTACATGCGCCCTTTTGCTGACTGCAACATCTGTGTAGTGTCACAGTTTGCACACCTTAAATTATGAATAATTTTGCGCCAGGGAACGGTTTCCTCTGCCCGTACTATTTAGTGAACCGCAAGTACTATAAGCTGTTAATATGTCTAATGATGTATGTCGTATTTTTCATAGATCCTTTGACGAGTAAAAACGTTTAGTCGTCAACACAGTTTGTCTTCATTTCGCTGTATAAATTGTACATTTCAAAGCGAAGCGTTAGCGTGGATATTCAATTCAATTTTTTATGAGATGCTCTTGCAGCAGAAACTTCGTATGAACTCAAGATAGTTATATATTTAACGTTTATTACACAAACATTAATATTGTACATAGAAACACTCAACTAATGATCTTGTGTAGTGGAATATAAAAATTTTTGGTTTTGGACGAGGCAAAATAAAACACCACGGCAATAGCCAAGACTGGTTACCCATCTGCGTTGTAGGCTTCCTGGGAACAGTGCCCATACTACCCGGCTTCCTAGACTCTCAACGGAGAAACAATACCTAGTCCCAATGAACCGATTTGCTTAGTGGGCTTTGTCAAGGTTTCCGGTCTGGCCCATAGATGTCGATGGAGTAGTGGGGTAGGGAGGGTTACTCCCAAACAGTTGGACCACCCAAGCCATAGGTGCCTCCTGAAGGCTCAGTACCCGTCGAGAGCGCTCGGCGAAAAAGTTTAGCAAAACTGGGCAAAATCAGCAAAAACTGAGATTAACTTAACAATTTGATAAAACTGGCAGAATGTCGGCGCGGGAGTCTATCCGAAATTCGACCTAAACAAAAGTTGTAACTTTTCATTGTTTTTCCTCAAAGTTTACACATTGTTTTTGTACTGAAAACTCAAAACCCTAAATCAATGAAAATGACATATTAGCTGACTTGAAATTTTTATTCTTATTGCAGGCTTACAGAATTGCATTTAATATATACCTTAAATTCCATACGTTTATTGCAACTTTGTTAGCGGGCTAGCTCACGATTGTTGTTTTCTTATCCGTGGCTAATTAATATCTATTAATTGAGCTTATTATTAGTTATCCGTTTGGTTTGGTCTGTATATTAAAATTGGTTTGTTTTGACTGCCAAACAATTGAAAGCAATAGCTCTATACCCAACGGTCTCAACGCAGCATCTAGTATGCCGACACAGGCACAAATATTTGTTCATTAAACACTCATCTAATCTTGATATTACAACTATAAGCCTCTTTACATTTGAGACTTCTAACCAATTTAATTGTAAAACGTTTTTGCGTTATGAAAACTTTATGGGTTCTCATTTTGTGCTAAAACAATTGTCCTCGGAGGTAGGGCCTATAGTTAACCAGAAAACATTATTTCATGCAGGAAGGATTCTTAAGATGTCGTAAAGTTTTCAAGTCCGGTTTCAGGAACCAAACAATATTCCAGTGAATGTATTAGATTTGTAGCGGTATTAATATATTTTTAACTTCAGCAGGAACAACTTCAAGCGCCTCACAACTGCAAAATACAACGAGTACTGAAACAATAGCATCCACGACAGTATCAGGTAACGCTATTATTTTTTAACTTGTATTATTAGTTAGGAATTTTGAGAACAAATCATGCTAGGTAACAAATACCAAAAGGGCATTAGAGAAGACTATGACACTTCCCTGCGCTCATTTACTAGCCCGTGTTTGATAATACGAGCGTTTTCGGGCTGACCCTCCCCCAGATTGTTGTTTGGGGGATGTCATGCACAGATCCCCAGTATTAGGAAGGTAACTCGAACCCCCAGTTTCTTGGTGGGATAGGTCGGACCCACCCCAGTATTTGGAAGGGTCGGTTTATAAGCAGCTACCGGTTCAACCGACCCCCTCAAAACTGGGGGTGCCACCTACCCCAATCAGAAACTGGAGGTCAGAGTTACCCTTCCGATCGAAAACTGGGGGTCTGTGTATGAGCCCCCTCCGCCCAAAAAAAACTGGAGGGTCGAAAACGCCCGCATCATCTCACACGGGCTAACATAAGAGTGCAGGGAAGTGTCATACTTTTCTCTAATACGCTCTTGCCAACACTAAGGACCGTTGCGTATGTGGCTCGAAAAAAGGAACATCTTCGCCCGCAGGGTTCGGTTATCTTAGCCCGCAGTATTCGGGTAGTATCTGTAGTTCACAGATTTTGAACTATAAACCCATGGTCTAAAGTTGTTTAGCAAGTAAAAGTTAGGTTAAAGCTTTAGCTTAGTTTGATCGAAGCGCCATACATACCCATATGTAACTTAAACTCGTAATTATTTTGATTTCACGTGATATTACAACATATCGTGTATCACAAATTTCCATTTGTGTGAATGGTGAGGACGATTCGCAATCTCCATTAGCACACATGTTCAAGGTCCGAGGGCCCAGGGAGGGGTAGCCGGCTCCTCGGGGGGAGGCATTGGGCCTCTCAGGGGATCCGCGGGCGGTCGGCAGGGGGGTGGGGTGGAGGTGCGGCGCAAAAACCATTTATGGGTTCGGGACCTGCGGTGCCTCTGGAAGGCGACATTGGGTGAGCTGTCAAGGGGTACCCTGAGCCCTCGGATCCAAGCGGTCCCAAGTATAAAGTCTATTCCATTCTTATTTTCATCTCAACATTTACCATCACAGTTATTTTCCGCGTCATTGTAATATGAGTGCGTTGACTCCACAGTCCAGCTCGCTTCTTTGATTTCCGCTTGGTACAAAAAGTCATGTAGTCTTCTATACCTTTAGCAATAAATTCATGTTCTAACTCATTTCCTTGTATGCAGCGACAAGTTGCTGCATGATAAGGTGGCCATCGTAGCCCCGCAAATTGTACAATAAAACAGTTACATCACGGCAGAGTCCGTAGCCAGTGTTGCATTTAAGGTGAGGAACTCCGCGACATTGACCGCAGAGTTGTCTTTTGCTTTTCCCTTTGTCTCCATTTCTCGCTTACACAAGGAGCATCGTGTAGCATACTTGAAGTTAAGTTTGTCATTTCTGTTCATTATAATTGATTTATGATTATTGATATGTTCATTATGATATTGTTCGGATAGCTCAACGACATTTCGTAATAACGTTTTGATAATATTATCTCCACGATATATAATAAATTCGACTATGTTGACTTTATCGTTGCAGCAACCTACACATTCCACCAACCCGTAACCAAGCGTTAACGCTAATCCACATCGTAATTCCTCGTTCCGTTTTTAAGCGTAGCAACGATTCCAACAATGATCTACTTTGTTGATAAATACAGAAAGGTCACCAACTACCTGTAGAGGTATAAGGTTGGAGCTTCGAACATAGCCTTTCAACACATTCTTCCATTTTAACAGTTTTATAGGTTGCTATTGACCGACCTCTGTTGTTTGTCTTTTCCCATCGCATTGATTGGTTTGTTGCGCCATCGCGTGAAGCTGATCTATTGCATCACTAGACCATTGCTGGTGCTGAGCGTCATAGTAGTGCAGCGATTGCATCCTTTTTAAGAGTTATTACAATCGCTAATATTCAGTGTACAGCTTAGACTTGAGGTTGACATAAAGTTTATCAGCGAATGCGATGCTGAGTGTATTGCACATCATGTTTACATCGTTTTCGCAATAATATCTATCGTCCATACAGCCACGGGTCATTACATTTCCGACTTTTTCCGGCATATCCTCGTTACATGCGTAATAGTTATCGATATAATATTGTCCCAAGGTAGAAATTACAGTTTTGATTTGCTCGTCCATCAATCGTTGTTTAGTAGCGTTAAAAGATAATGCGCCACTGCACATTCTGTACACGTGGCGCTTGAGCCGCACAACATCGAATTCAATCGAACGTTTGCGCACATGCCATAATTGTTCATCCATTACATAGTAGCAATCAGTAAAGTTCAATAACTCCATATTATTATAACCTTATTAGCAAAATAATTTAATTCATCACTTTAATAAATTCAATATCTATAGCATCTTCAATGTAATCCATTGTTTAACCAGAAATAATAGAAATGTATTGGTATGTAAAGCCTGGCGGGACTAGCTGTATTTATGAGTTAGAACATATCTAGCGTGACGATGACTGGGCACAATTCTTCATGCTGGTTTGAAAAATAATTGACTAAAAATGATTACATTGTATCATAACATAACCTCTTTCATAGTGAGTAACGCCTAGCGCTACCGATTAGCTTAAAGGGCATATTTACACCGCACATGAGCTACTGCACGAATATGAGTTGACAACAATTAAGGATTTGCAGTTTATAAAATATTTTTGTGTCGTGAGCAGTGCATGAAACAGTTCTGGCAGTTAAATATTCTAAACTGGTAGGGAGTTGGCTCAACATGCACTTGCATTGATTTTAGGTCTATAAGAAAAATAATTTTGAAAATATTCTTATTGTTAAGTTATGTATTCATGTGAATATAATATAAATAACAAATAAAGTAAAAACGCCATCCCAACTCCGCTCGCGAGTCTGCATCTCGGGTTTGTGTAGTTTAAAAACCCCGATCTTCGACCAAGATTTGTGTATATTTATTGTCATGATTTAAGCCTTTGGAAATGTTAGTTTTATTTAGGTCAGGTTTTTGATATGTATATAACAGGGTTGGGCAACGGAAAAAACCAACGGAAAAACGGTTTTTTCAGGTTTTTCCTACCCACCTCCCAGCAAAAAACGGGAAAAAAACTATTTCGGTATTTGGGAATCGAAAATAGTTGAAAAACCGTTATGCAACAAGATATTACGCCCGTGAGCATTATTTATACCCGTTTAAACAGCCTTTAAATTTCATGCGTATGATTTATATGGTAGAAATGGTATAACTATATCTTTCAAAGATCAACTAAAATTTATAATCTTAGTATAAGCATAGGTTGCTTTCTTTACGCATCAGAAACTTTTGCCCGATAGCAAATTAAAATTAAATAGGCGCAGCACTGAATAGAGCCATGGGATCTGTATCAAGCATATGAAAACAGTAAACTAGGCAAACACAGGCCAGGCACACATGCCCACAGGTGGATATGGGACGGGGGTTGGTTACCCATAAAGTTAGCCCCTCCAATAAAAACCAAAAACCTAGGGTTACACCCCTTGGTGGTTATCCACCACCATCCCACTCCCCGCACCGATGTGCTAACCTGTGATAGACACCCGCTGGCATGTATAGCATTTTTACCACGACGGGTCATAAACTAAATAGATCGACAGTTGGGTCGTAGACTTAAATTACATACTCTATTCTATTAATGCAGTCCCAGCATCACTTGAACGGTGGGCAGTTTGACACCAGTTAGTAAGTTTACACAATACTAAAAATATGAAGTACTTTCGATATTTATTCGAACCAACTAGTTATACGCACTCCTATCGATATAGCCACCGTGTGGTTTTCACAGAACACTGCCCGTTGGAAAGATTCAAGTGCCGCTGCACTGTGTGGTTGCAAATTCTAAGTGACAACATTGCAGTTTGAGACCTTTTTCAGTGATTAAGGCATTGACAGTCAACAACGGGATTCAATTTCCATAAAACTGTGTTTCCTGCTATTTTTCTAACAGGCTAACAAGTAAAAAGCTAACAGTAAAATTTGACTTTCTGCCGTTTTTTCCATTTTTTCCGGAAAAAACCGGTTTTTTCCGGTCCGACGTTTTTTGCGCAAAAAACCAACCCTGGTATATAAGTGTCGATTTTGTGACAAGCGGTTACTGTTGAGCTCATCTCAATATCTGTACAGCTACAAAATAAGGGATATATTTTCCAGACCACAGCGCCCAAATGTTGCTGCTGTGGTTGTATATTGCAAAGAATACTCCAATTTGCCTAAAGTTGAGCTTTTCCAATTTGATATCTATTAATTGATGTTATTAGCTATCCGTTTGGTTTGGTCTATATGTTAGACTTGGTTTGATTTGACTGGAAATAATTGAAAGCAGTGGCGCTATACCCAACGGTCTCAACGCAGCATCTGGTAAGCCGACACAAACATAAATATCCTTTCACTAAACACTCATCTAGCATTGATTTTATAACTGCAAGCATCTTGAGATTTGATACTTGGAACCAATTTAATCGTAAAAAATGTTTTTGCATTATAAAAACTTTTTGGGTTCTCGTTGTGTCCTAAAACAATAAAACAATTGTCCTAGGAGGTAGGTCCTACAGTTAACCACAACCCTTTGTTTTATTCAAGAATGTTTCTTAAGATTTTGTCAAGTTTTTGAGTAAGCTCTTAAGAACCAAGTGGTATTCCAACGATTATATTAAATTTCTAGCGGTATTAATAGATTTTTAATTCAGTAGGAACGACTTCAACCACCTCACAACTGCAAAATACAACGAGTACTGAAACAACAGCAGCCACGACAGTGTCAGGTAACGCTATGATTTTTTAACTTTCGTTATTAATTAGGAATTTTAAAGACAAAATATACTACTTAGCTAGTATTAAGGAACGTTGCGTATGTCACTCGAAAAAGGATCATCTTAGAGCACAGGATTTGGGAAGTATCTGCAGTTCAAAGATTTAATATATAAATTGATGGTCTGTACTTGTTTAGGAAGTAAACGTTACTATAAGGTTTTAGTTTAGTCTGATCGAGGCGGCATAGCTTATATGTAATTTAGTTAACTAATAATTAAGGTAATTTCACATACTACGTATCGCGTAGTACTAATTCCTATTTGTATGAAATTTGACGGTGATTTGTAATCTGTATTAGCATACATTGCTCTATGTCCGCGGTCCTTAGGGAGAGGTAGCCAAGTCCTCAGGAGGGGGCTGCTTGTGGTCGGCGGGGTGGAGGTTGGGAGGGGGATGCGATACCTTTGGCGCCGAAAATAGCACTTGTGATTTCGGCGCCTCCGGTGCCTCCAGGGGGTGTTTGGGTGACCTGCCAGGGAGCATAGGTCCTACAGTTAACCACAACCCTTTGTTTTATTCAAGAATGTTTCTTAAGATTTTGTCAAGTTTTTGAGTAAGCTCTTAAGAACCAAGTGGTATTCCAACGATTATATTAAATTTCTAGCGGTATTAATAGATTTTTAATTCAGTAGGAACGACTTCAACCACCTCACAACTGCAAAATACAACGAGTACTGAAACAACAGCAGCCACGACAGTGTCAGGTAACGCTATGATTTTTTAACTTTCGTTATTAATTAGGAATTTTAAAGACAAAATATACTACTTAGCTAGTATTAAGGAACGTTGCGTATGTCACTCGAAAAAGGATCATCTTAGAGCACAGGATTTGGGAAGTATCTGCAGTTCAAAGATTTAATATATAAATTGATGGTCTGTACTTGTTTAGGAAGTAAACGTTACTATAAGGTTTTAGTTTAGTCTGATCGAGGCGGCATAGCTTATATGTAATTTAGTTAACTAATAATTAAGGTAATTTCACATACTACGTATCGCGTAGTACTAATTCCTATTTGTATGAAATTTGACGGTGATTTGTAATCTGTATTAGCATACATTGCTCTATGTCCGCGGTCCTTAGGGAGAGGTAGCCAAGTCCTCAGGAGGGGGCTGCTTGTGGTCGGCGGGGTGGAGGTTGGGAGGGGGATGCGATACCTTTGGCGCCGAAAATAGCACTTGTGATTTCGGCGCCTCCGGTGCCTCCAGGGGGTGTTTGGGTGACCTGCCAGGGAGGTGGGGTAGCACGGGCCCTCGGGGGGTTAGACCTCCTACCTCAATGAGGGTGAATCCCTTGAATTACGGTTGGCGGCACGCCCCGTCAGTTTCAAAGTTATTGTTTGATATTTTTCGTTGAAACAGCCAGATCCAATCAGAACTAAGCTGAGGATGAGAAGTTGTCAACTTTACTTAGTTCACAACACTGCTATGTTATATTCATGACTTGAAACAGTAAACGAATTAAAATATATATTTTCAACATAATCAACATTATATTCAACATCAGCATAGCAACAAGATACTTTGTTGTCATCCTCTGCGTCTTAGAACCGAAAATTTATTTTACCGATATATACTGTTATGTCCTGTAGCTTGCTAAGCCGATTTCGCAAAATTTTTCGCATTGTTATGAACTTAAGTAAATACCTATAGCGTTAAAACACACTTAAAGTATGGTTTGCAAGGCTCTAAAATTTTTGGTTTAATACGTAATTTAATAATAATATTGACAATTATATCCCAAGAAAACTGTTTTAGGTTTTTTGAAACTGTTATTTTTTATGGACCAAAAACATCAACTGTTTCAACAATGTATTTACAAATACAAGGGAAACTTTATTTTAAAGTTAGAACAAGCCTAACACCAAACAATTCAGTAACAATTAGAACAAACAGACGTAATTAGTAACGAGTGATTTTATTTCAAAATTTATAATACTTCCAATGTGCTTGACAAATTAGAAGTATTTGCGTGTTTTATTTTAGAAGTCGCAGCGACTACCACAAGTTCTTCTGGCTAAAACGAATTGGAGAACTATTTGATGCTGAACACACGAATTGATTGAAATTCTATCCATATCAACATTTAAATTCCACTTTCGTTGGTAAAAACAGATCGTTTTGTCAAGTTACGTGTAAAATTTCATAATCAGGTTTTTCTTGAACTTAATGCGGCGTTCACGTTATAATGTCCCCGCTATTTTGCAACTTTTGCCCCCTGTAGTCGCGACCCTACCGTATAGACAGTCAGGGTGACATCCACACTATAAATCAATTGCTTACGGTGTGCGGTACACCCCCAGCTACTACATTTATCTTTACAATGTCGTACACACCCTTAGCTACCAAATTGGCGCAAGTTACTGTAACGGACACCGTCTCTAGCTAATGCGGTTTATTAGTTAACTGTGCTGTGTAGTTTTTCTTTAATTTCCGATATTTATATCTAGGCCATATGAACATTGATGAAATAATGCCGCACACTGTAAATAAAACCGCACAAAGACACGGTGTTGCTTGACACTGTCGAGAAGTGGTAATACCCCTAGCTAGCTACCTTTGAAAAAATTATTAAAAACATGGAGGTGTCTAAGACACTCTTTTGTCAACAGTATGCCTGACACTGTGTGGTGTACATAGGTTCCAAACATTGGGGTTATTATAACGCGAACGCCGCATAACGTTTGCTTGCAAATTTAATATCTAGGAAATATTTATTGTTATTAAATTAAATAAATCACTAATTCAGCGATATAACAGTGATATATTTGAACCATCTAAACTAGATGCTATGCTAAGACCGTTGGGTTTAGCGCCATTGCTTCTAATTATTCGTTAGCCAGAGCAAACCAGGACTAATATTTAGATCAAACAAAACGAATAAAAGTAATTGACTCAATTAATAGATATCAATTATTCATAGTTGAATTTTAAACAAATCGGAGTATTCTTTGCAAAGTTGCGGACGATAGCTGTAGCTTTTGTGCGTTTTGACCCGGAAAATAGATAGCCCCGCATTGCATAGTTATACATATATACAGGGATGAATTCAGCAGTATCCGATTATCAAAAATCGACATATATATGGTAAAAATACCTCTAAAAAACGAACGATTCTAAAATCATATATTATGACAACGAAATATACACAATCCTTGGCAGGCAATATTTCTTTTAGCAATCTATGCCACAGTTTGGACGAGGTAGGAAAATATTGACTATATATGTTGCTTACAGCTACATATACCATGTCAAAATTTAAACCAAAAAACTCCCGTCGTCCTCAAGCTAAAACAGCGGCTGCAATACATGCACGTCTTTGACACGGAAACGGTAGTTTTTGGTTTCTTATTCAGTTGCCACAGGGGTTATAGGATACATGTCAAGTTTGCAATTCCAATAGCACACTATTTCTGTACTGTGAAAACGCTTGTAACGTCACTTTAGCGGTTACCATGTTATAGGTGGAAACAAAAATATTCGCCATGATTTTTGTTTAATAGTGGACGTTGTTTTTCGATTGGTGTTGAGGGGATACGCCCCTAAGGATTATTCCGTCCCCAACCAAAAATTGGCAAAAATCGGAATAAGATTGGCAAAAATGTTTGGGCTCTACCCGCTACCCCTTCGACGACCTCCCCACAGCCTATCATCTGCCCCGACCTAAGCCGACTGACTTTCAACACGTATGGTTTTATCCCAGCTCTTGGAAATAGTCCCGTACAAAGCGATGCTTCTGCCACTATGTGCCGATTGTTAACTGCAATCAGTGGTAACAAAATTACATATATCCGCCTGTCCGTTTCTGAGCCATAGCCGTTGGTGTAACAAAACTTTGGTTTAGCGCGGTAACGTAACAATACGATACTCTATAGCACAAAACTTTATTATTGGTTTTTAATTTAGCACGTTTTATTGTGTGTCTTGCTCAGCGTATTACCCTTGCCTACACCGTGGAACTGCATTTAGATATTTTCATCTTGAGTTGAGGAACTAGAGGGGTCATAACTACTTTTGCCGAAGTAATGTTTGGTATTAACATAGGATAAACCCAACAGTAATAAAAGCTCTTTAACACTTCAGGACTTCGTTTGGCCGGAGATGTTATTATCAACATGTTTGGAGATTGCGGATATTTCGAAAAACGATAGCCTATCGGAATGAGGGTTCCACCAGGCGCTGTATGATCCCACACCACGAAATTACGCTTCTTTTAAAACTGGTTTTTGTCCGCAAAAGAAGCGCAAACCACAGTCCAATTTTTCAGACCAAACATTTGTCTGATTACGATCTGTAGGGGAAAACTACACACCTGCACAAACTCAAACTAGCAACACGTTCGATTAGCATTAAAAACTTTAATTCGTATGTTTAATAAAAAGCGAAATGATTAATACACTAGCGGCAACACGTGAACCCAAAACCAGTAAAACATATCTACAACTAGGTGACTATATTTTTGCGGCAAAATAGCGTAATGGGTTATGCTTCCTTGCTATAAAGTGGTGGATTTGGCAGAAAAATTGGGCAATTTCCCCGAATTTAGATGACTAAAGACTCAGCGATAGTTGGGAATAAAAACTTTACGCCCACACTTCAAGTAAACACAAAATTTTATTATAGCAAGAAAATACGCAAACTAAATTTTTATAAAACGATATGTAGCCGACGTAAAAACAAGAAAAATATTTATACCAAGAAAACTCAATGGAATCTCAAATTGTGGTTCCTGCTATAGGTAGCATAAACGGGGCAAATAACACGAAATGCCACCGTTGTTAAGGAGTCATGTAAATTAATGAGTGGCTATAAATAGCCGTAATCCTCATCAGCTGCGGAGTCCTGTAATTTTGAACGGGTCAGAGTGATATAATTCTAAACGACTGCGGAACTATGTGACACAGTGCTGCTACGGAGCCCAATGCAATTCTGAGGAGTGTGTACTTTTACGATAAAAGGTTATCCAACATGAATTTACATTTTTTTCTCTGCCTAAACATTTCAATTTTTTTGAAGAATTATATTATTCCACCGCAAAATCAAACTAAGCTAATGTGGAAATCCTACGGTACCCATAATTATTATTGAAGAGGTTGAATAAATATAAAAAACACAAAAGACTGAATTACAAAATCAACGATCGGAAATACCGATATATATAGGTATAGCAAATGCAGTACAAAATTGACAACAATATTTACATTTATACAAATTATAATACATTCCTGAGTAAGTTATATTATTAGATAGGCTCATTAAACAAGGATGAATGTCCCATCCGTCATATATAGTCACTTAGTTGCAATCAGCGTGTATAAAAACAAGAACAGCCAACTCCAAGTTGGCGGGTGTAAAAATGTTGGGGTTCATCACGGGAGAGTTTATTAATGAGCGCATTTAGTCCATCTAAAACTATGGCTTTACAATAGTTGAAAAACTTTGCCTTTTCGAAATGGGCCCTCCCTGAAGCTTCAACGGAAAGTGACGGCAATATAAACATTATGGGCGAAAATGCTTAGATCTAACTTATTTCAGTGTGAACAGATTTTGAAAACGAACATATGCTATGGGACAGGCAGAGCGAATTACGGCTATATAAAATGTGTATGAATGTTTTGCACTTATAGAGGTCAAATTTTTTCTATTTGCCGAGTGTTTATTCCTGGTGCCCCTTAATGCATAATTAGCCCCCAATAGCACTACTCGCAATCGGAAAACTCAAAAAGTTTCTTGTGGCAAATTGTTTATTTATATCAATGTCCTGGTTGCAACAAAAATTGGCATATCGATCGTCCCTATTGGTAAGAGTTAACTCTAATTATTTACATAATACAAAACCTATCAGTATGAAAAAGCTAGTACAGACTATGCAATGCGCTCAAGAAGAGAAGGGTGAGAACACCTACTAGCCGATAAAAGGCATCAAAACTGACTCGAAACCCAAACAGACCAACATAAAAGATGTACATGACAAACTCCTCCAAACCAAACATGGCTTACACCAACGAGGAAATTCCGGAGGAATGGTCCAAGTAAGTGATAGTCACTATTCTTAAAGTAAGGTGACTTACAATAGTGAAGCAACTGCAGAACTTTGTCGCTGATCAGCCACATCTGCAAGGTCTTCCTCATAATCTTATTGAAGCGCCTGAAAAACAGCATAGAACCCTACCTTTCAGAAGAACAAGCTTGGTTTAGAGACGACCGCAGTACAATCCAACAAATTCTAACACTCAGACTGATAGCTAAGAAAGCGGAAAGGAAGCAAAGACCTCTCTACAACTCCTTCATAATCTTCAAAAAGACTTCGATACGGTTGACCACGAAACAATCTGGGCAGTCGTTGCCACGTATAGAATAGATCCCAAACCCATGAGGATGCTTAGAAACATCCAAAAAAGTCCAAAGGAGCCGTCGGAATCGGAAGCGACAAAGGTGAATGGTTCCAACAACAACAAGGCTCCAGACAGGGAAACCCAATCTCGCTTACAATCTTTATGAGATATACCTGGAGCGAATCATACAGAACTTCCAGAACAAACACCAGCGACATCTCTGCGAATAGTTACAATGGCAACAGCCTGAAATTAGCTGAACATATTGACCTAATATCAAAAACAGATATGAAATCCAAGAGAACGTCGACGAAATAAATCGCGAATGCAACCGAACTGGAATGAAAATCAATGTGTACAAAACCAAAGCTATGTTAACGGGCTTCAATAACACCAAGGCTTATCTCAAATTTGAAAACACCACAATTGAAAACATAAGACAATTTAAGTATCTGGGTAGCGTCTTCTCATGGGCGACATGAGCAGAGAAGAATCGGGAAAGCGTATGGAACACTTTCTGGTTTTAACAAGACATGGAACAGCACTAACATAAACACGGACATGAAAATGCAGGTGCTCAGAGCATGTGTATTTAGTTTTTTCTCTAAGCGCCGAGAGATGGACACTCCGGAAATCCGATGCCAGGATGATCATTGCATTCAAAATGCAGTCCTATATGCGAATTCTGAATTTCAAATGGTACCAGAGGGTCCCACAGGAAGAAATATACCAGAGAAAATGGAGCCAAGGACAACGTATTACAAACATTTATACGTCGAAGATGGGACTTTTCCGACGCATCTGTAGAATGCAAGACAGCAGGCTTGTAAAGACAGTAGCCTTTGGTATGATCAAGGGGGCCAACGAAAAGGAAAGACCCAAGAGAAAATTGGCAGACACTTAATATCACTAGCCAGAGCAGTCCTAGATCCCCAGAAATGGAAAAGGACGTGTTTTCAGGATGAACGGGAATTAGCCCATGGATTTTAAGTTAAACCAAGTCAATAGAAAACCTACATAAGTTACTTCTCTTGTGCTCTATATGTCTTTGGTATATTCTTCTACACAATTTTCATTTTATCTATAAGATTGCAACAAGGCTTCCCTAGGCTTATATGACGAATAGTTTTTGAACAATTTATAATCAAATTTCGAAAAGCGTTGGTGACAAGGTAACAAAAACTTGAACGACTAGCATTCCAGGGCTCCCCTCAAAAACCACACTGCAATAACAGAGGAATAGTTGATATTTTTAATATGGTAAGATAAGCAATACATCGTATTTATACCTATCAAAATATATAACATTCACCAATGTCATGGCTGTACAACTGATACAAACTAAATTATATACGTCATTATACATAAAAGATCAAGAAAACAGATCCAATCCATGTAACTATGAGATAATAAAACAAGTGGAGAACCGTATTCGGTCTACTCCACGTAAACAGGACACAGTTGGGATCAACTAAAATATAAATGCGGTAATGTAACTATTGTGCATCATATTTTACGATACCCAGTGCCCATCGGGTATAGGTTGGCCCATCTTATCTACCAGCATATATATTTCCGATAGCGGGGAAGCGACTACTGTTTTTAAAAAGCACACTTTGTCGTATCCATGAGACAGTGTATAAGTTTCTATACAGATGGAACCGTCATATAGGTTGCCCCGCAGTGATATCCAGCGCTAGGTGGCGATATATTAAGAAAACAAGTCGTTGCCTGCGATTTCATTGGAGTAGCAACAGTATAATGTCTTAATCAGTTTTCTATTTAAAATTTGTGCATATATTATATTTTGACAATAAAAGTGTCCAACAAAGTTTTCTTGACTCAAAACCACTGAGATACGACAAGCACTTTGGTATAACTAAAACTGTTTTTCGTTTAAACAAAAGCTAATTCACGTCGGATTTCTCACTGGAACTCGATTGAAACCGTATAATTCTACACTCGATATAAATTCACCTAGTGCCCGACTTTAAAAGTGAACCAGTGATCAAACCGATACGTAGATTCTGAACCAAGAACATGTCATTGCAATATTATCACCGCATTGGCGAAGGACTTAGGACTTGAGTTGAATGAACTGCGATTCATATGAAAATGGATATTATATCTATATAGCAAGGTTTTATCAAAATCATATATGGCGGGTTTTGTGCGTTTTTACATACCTGTACATTTTAGGGAGATACTGTGCTTTTAGAAACAACTCCTACAACCATACACTTTATATTTTTGCGTTATAACACCTTCAAATAGATATATACTTGCTCATATACCCGATCTCGATATATACTTTCTGATATACCCTCGCTGTGTTATCTGGCATCGGTCATTACAGGTTCCGGGTCGTCAGCGGCAGACATACAAAATCGTATTGCGACAGCCCCGGTCGCTTTCAACCAATTACAGAAAGACCTATACTGCGAACCAGATATCTCGATAGCAACCAAAATGAAGGTCAACGAAGCATGCATCCGTCCAACGTTGCTTTACGGCGCTGAGATATGATCAGTCAAAGCCAACGACATGCAAACTTTAAATTTCTTTGAGCGAACGTGTCTCGGACTAATATTGGCCATCACTAGGCTCTACCACGTGTCCAATATCGACCTGACCGACATGAGCGGTGAGCGAAGGCAACTGGGAGCCGAGATCAAAAAGCGATGGTCGAAATGGCACGGACGCGTGCTGCGCATGCAAGATGACAGGCTACCCAAGAAAGCGCTCCTGGCAGTGCCATCGCCATCATGGAAAAGGCCACGCGAACTGTCATCAGCTGAAGACGCCTCCTAGTATAAGATATGGAGCGTGCTTTCAAGGATGTGGCATGGCGAACATAGCGAAGCCGACCAATCTATATAATTCGCGGGGCGGCGCAAGATCGGTCGAATTGGAAATCGCGGACCAACGAAGCATTGGCGGTGATATACCCTATCAGATGCACATGAAAAAGATATAAACTTGTTCCATAATAATACGAGTATTTGAGACTTAACTTTAGCGTTTACTTAGCCTTCAATGTTGGATTTAATTTTTTTCCTGCTCACAAGGTTTGAACTAAAGTGATGTAAGCCGGGCCTGTGCATTTCTAAGAAACTTTGAGCAAATGCACCCCGGTTTGCACAAAAATCCCGATAAGATATATATTTATATATATGCATATATATCAGGAAATAACCTGAATATATAGTAAAACATATAGTCCATATAGTAAAACAAAAAAGGAAAACATAAAGATGAAACATACTGTGGATTTAAAATGTGGTCAAGGTAAGTTTAACAATAAACTTAGGGTATTGCGATCATTGTCTCTTTAGGACCTTAAAGTATGCATATAGGGAGACCCCTAAAGCAACATTTACCCCACTCTGAGTTATATAAACATTAATTGGTCGATAAATTTATTATAACATCTTGAATTGAATTTATTACTTTCATATTCTGCTGCGGTTTTATGAGCCATATACCGACATGGTAACTCATGTCCCCACGAAACGACATTTACAGGTATTGACCAGCCGTAGAATACCGATCCCGAACAAAATGCAAAAAAACAGCGGAGTATCCTTGCTGTGAAAATGCTAAAACAGTGAAATGTTCGCGTAGTCCCAGCCAAATAGTTTAAGCTAAAATAGAGGTTTACATTGTAAAAACGTCTATATTGTAAATTTTCCATTCGTCCCATGCACCCATTTCACTATAACCGCACACTACCGTGTGTAACAATTATTGAAAACATATAACAAACAATTTGAAAACATATTAATGTTTATTGCTATAATCAATATGACCTAATTTTTAAATGACGACCTGATTCTATATGAAAACCTGACCAATTTGATAAATATAAACTGCTCCGTTCGGCCGAAACAGCCCCCCAAAAAAGGTTAAATAATGATGTAGTGACTATTGTTGTGTTGTTTTCGTTCAAAGGTAATGTTCAAAATCTAATTTCCTCATATTCGGATCCGTTATGCATCTTAATACATGTTCGCTATTATTATGATTACCGTAAATATTCTGTGTAGATTAAAACAACCCAAATATTTAAGCGATGTACAATCCAGATTATTGGTTTACAGATTTCTCATCATCTATTTTTTCAATATCTATTGTGATCAACTACAACCATACACTTGCAGTATATACATATTTGATATATATGCTATGGTGGGGAGCGTCTGCATTTATTGTGTGTTTATAGTTTTTATGCTTTTCCACTTCGATTTTTGCGCTTCCATTGCGAATTTGTCGCAGCGCTGTTTCAAGCGGATAGCAACAATGGCATTTAATATCTTGAAGGCAATATTGATGAGGAAGCTTTTCCTCTGTAGTTGGAGAATATAGACCTGTTGACATTTTTATACAAGGTCGTAAAGATGGTGGTATACCAGTCTTATGGATATCTTTTTCTGTTCTGTCCATCTGTTGTAACTACGATATATTTTGTAGTAATTCCGGTCCAGCATTTTTAACCGCTGCACGTCTATTTGCAAGCACTAAATGATACAAAAACCATTTCTATAAATACATTTCAATAGCTCCATTTAAACTGTAATAGCAATATAGTAGATCCGCTTGGGGTTGTATCTAACATAGGTTAATTTGTCCATCCAGAAAAACATACTATATGAGCCCATAATCGCAGCAATAGATTTACTACAAACAACACATTGATTCATTGATTAACGTGTTACTGTTGGTTGCAAAACAGACAGCGTAAATATTTTAACTTTGTTCCCTACACCAGCCACAATATTTACCTAATTCAAATTCGCGACCAATGCCATGCCGTCATACTTCAAATGCGCTCTCAGTGTCGACATAACATTGCCCCAGACCTGAATAATTCTGATCAGGCAATCGAACTAACAATCAATCGCTGCTCCACACTGACCCATTGAGCAAATCGATTAAAACATTTGTCACCACATTTCTATGAAAACCATTTTGTCTAGAAACTGATTCTGTGTTAGTGATCTGACCATAAGTCACTGTATGGCCCAAAAAATCATCATCATAGCAAATAGTTGGAAAAATTATTATAATAAACAAAGCAAGAAAAAGAAACCCGTAAAAAGTAACTATGTATATCATTAACGAACAAATCATTATATATTACAAAATACGAGAACCCATGACGAACTTACATAATAATAATAATTATAACGGTACCCGCTTGCACTTATTAAATGCTGACGAACATGTTTTTATTTAATAAACCAGCCCCTTGTTATTTCTCAAAAATGTCCCCAGCTATCCTTTCAGCCATAACTGCGGCTTATCTATTTAGTCACTGCTGAATAGATAATTTGAGACACACTTTATTGTGTTTAAATATGTTTACCACAAATACCGCTAAAGTTCAAAGACCTAACAACTTGAAGTCTTAGCTCTAGGCTAACGACCCATATTTTGCTGAATTGTTACCGACTGTGAAATTAAAAAAATGAAATATTCCCTTCAAAGTCGAAACGTAAGAGGCATATACTGTATTCGAAACTCTGTTGTGATTGACCGCGTGCCCTTACAAGAGCCACTGTTTACAGCGTCCTGCAGTCAACAACAAACTTTAGAAAATAGCACCTAAACAGTAAATCAAAGTGGAATCTAGTACCAAGCTAAAAAATCACAAGAAAGTCGTTCCGGCTCAGAACCATCGAATTATTGACCAGACGACACTCGTTATAAGGACGCCGACCAGAACACCATAGGGCATTGATAACAACTGCACAACGACGAAGTTAAAAATCAAAGGTTTTGAAATAAAGCGACGTAGCGTTTATCCCCGGTCATAACAAACAATTACGTATACTAAATTAAGCTTGACATCTATAGCTCTAGAAATCAGCATAGGGTAAATGTGACCTGGTAATTTACTACAATAAAACTATATTGATTTAGGTTCGCCGTAAAAATAAACAAAGAATAAACATATCAATGAATCGAAAAATACAATGATAATGTTTCCAGAACATGTACAGAATGCATGTTTTAAACGCAATTTTATCGTATTCCAACAAATCAAAAAAGAGACATGGATTCGCAGGGACAAAGATCCTGTATTGGGCGAAAACATATCCGCGATAATTTGTTACAATCCACAATACTCGCCAAAATTGACGGCTCCCCGGTCGTTGTTGGTTCGCAATTTGTTGGGTTAAATATAAAACTTAATTTAGAAAGCTGTTTGCTAGTTCGTAAG
>JASANE010007024.1:0-29156 GCA_030248225.1 Trileptium ribeirensis
AATAGTATACATCACAGAGCTGTTCGCGAACCAATCAGACCGTTAAGAATATCAAGAATTGTGTTTGTATAACGAAGATCTTATAATGCAAGTAGCCTAATTTAGCTTTTGGGAACGCAGTTATGGTAAAAGTGTAAAAAGGTGCATTGTGTTAGCTAACGTAACATAAACGTTTTTGTAATTAGATACTTAGCGTTCTCAGAACGCGAAAGTATGGAATTGGCGTAAGGCTATTGTAACTATTAGTCTGTTTTCCAACAACATTTTGTACATAATGTCAAAAGAGGATGGTAGGCGGCGCAGCTTAAGTTTACTCATGCATAAACATATTGATGGGGAAAATTTAGCCATGCACAGTGGAGTAGAATATTAATATAAATATATAAGTTCTATAGTTATATCAATTTGTCCATGATAACAGCAGTATTTGAATGAATATAAACTTAAACAGTTGGTTATTCAGCTTGTGCGCTTCAACCAATAGAGGCGGACAGACATTTACCCAGATCAAGTGCGAACTATTAAACACATTGATGGTGAAATTTTAGCCATGCACAGGGATGTAAAGCATGTAATATAAATATATGCTAAATTGTATAGTTATATCAAAGTATTTTACAGTAAAATTTGGCAAGCTAGCGTAATGTAAAAATGAGAGATGGATCGCTACGTAATTGACTTCGTTGGTTATAGCTATAAAATCAAAATTTCCATTTCTACTTTATTGGCTAGTTTGAGGTCCAATGAAAAATAGTGTCTATGTTGGGCCGTGTTCACTTAACATCCGATCCAGTCCCATCCGAACCGATCCGACTCGAACTGTATTCACGTTTTATCCTTTCCGATTTTATCCGAAACAATTGTTGCGGACAGAGTCGGATACAAATTGGAAGATATAATGTGAAAAAATACACATATACACGTATACGATAGGCATAGATTTTGAACGCGTCGGATCGGATGGTTAGCACGCAATGTGAAAACAATTGGGATCGAGTCGCATCGGATTGGACGCAATGAGATCACAGCCTGCGCATATATTTTTTTCACACGATCATTCGATTCTGTACAAAATCATTATGAATACTAATTCGGATCGGATCAGTGTCGGATCGGATCGGATGCAGTGTGTACAGTCTATTTAATAATACACGTGCGAGTAAAATCGAATCGCATTCACGCAATGTGAACATGCCCATAAGGAACTGTAGGGTTACAACCGATAGATTTTAGTTAATTTAATGTTTCGTATTACTCTTAGTAAACTCAACAGTAAAGATTTTCTATAAAACAGTTAGTTGTGACTTCCATTTTAGGTATGGCTTATCTATGTTTAAAAGATAATTTGACATGACTAACACCGGCTGTTGTGTGAAAAATTTGTTTTCTAAAGTTTAGTTCTACCATAGGGCCCAAGTCAAGCTGAGGAGCGTAACATGTTGACATTAAGATGTAGCATAATACTATAGGAAGCAGGCAGGCTATTTTTTCTACGTACACCTCTGAATATAGTTTTGTTTTGAACTTTTATCTATATAATTGGTTGAGCAGAAGTATTTTATTAGCTATTTTGTGTGTACATCATAGCTTGCAAAATTCAGTGGATTTTTATTGCGTCTCATCATTTGCTAGCATTATACTGAAATACTAAAGGCCTAGGAATTGAAGTTAATTAAAGCTGTGAAGGAATGTTATTTTCATCGAAACTTATTTCCTTCCATAAAAATTAAAAATTTTAACTAATAGTATATATATAGTTGATGAGCTAAATTCTGATCCATCATTGTTATAAAATTCCAAACCGTTATAATACCGTGTAGCACGCGAGGATAACAACTACCGAGGTATGGTGAACGTCCTCGTATAACGCTGATATTATATAATCACATTTAATTTCTTTGCGAAGATTTTTTTAAGAATCCAAGCAAAAGCTCTACAATATATAACGCGCCGCGAACAAGGCTCCATTTCGAGTAGTCTTTATTCTATTTGTAGCTTCGCCTTAGTGTTGTTTAGCATCATGCGAAATCCACAGAGTAATTCAATTGTGAAAGTTAATAAAAATTGTTAACGGTAACACGATTAAATTACAAAAAGAACAACAATACAGTGTATTTTCTGCAATGCTTTTGACAAATTCATTTGGTAATTTTATAAAAAATATTAATATCTTGATATATTTTAAAATTTTTCTGTACGCTTCTATAATGTTTTTCCAGCCTCATACTGGGGCTAAGATTTTGTAAAAGCTATCCGAACGGTCATATATCTCACTGCAACGAGATTGCAGCCTGACTAAATTCTAGCGGTGTATTTGAGAGAATTTTTGATAAAAATATTCAAGAGCGTCGGTTACCGCAATGTGAACTACCGTAAAAATTGCGTTTTAATTCATTTTATTGGAAGAACAAAAAAAGCACATCAAAAGCTAAATAGGAGATTTAAGTTCTCTAGCTATGTAATAAAACATATATTAATCGCCACATGATATGCTTCTGCAACTAAAAGAAATTCGCTTTTAGACCGTCAACGTCCCAGCTTTAGCCAAATATAATAAGAAAGTATATTTGTAACAAAATTGTATTATGTATGGTCCATATTTTCCATAACCCTGCGAATTTAATGCAAAAATTGTGTTTTTTTTCGAATTTAGTACACCAATGGCCCAACAGTGGTTGGGAAATATCAGGAATGAAGTTTGAATATAAATAGAGAATTCGTTCAGAATTGTCTGAAAATAAAGAATAATGTCTGAAACACAGATACGCGCGAAGGATTTGCCATTGATGGGCCGCAGTTCAATGTCTTCGTAGCTTTAGCTTGATCACATTTGATGGATGCAGTGACATATGAACCATATAATTTGTAACTTTTATATGAGATAATATAAACTTATAGAATATAACATTTTATTAAAGATTTAATATCGATCCATTCGAATTTTAGTTTTATATTCGAAATTCAAGCAACCAATAGTTTGAAGTTTAAAACTTAGCTTATGTATAATTTGTTATGTGACGTATATCATATAGTTAATTGAATAGTAAGTGGGCTAACGGAATCCGTTGCTGTTTAAATATTCGTGAGAAACGGGACATTAAAACCCATAATCAACAACAATGCCTGGAATTCCAACAAAGGTACGTTTTAACACGTTGCGTCCGCTGATAGCTGATATATACAATTTTAAACAGGTAATCTGACCTTCCGCGTTTTCGTGAAAATGCGGTTTTATATTGATTTTAACGCATTTATCCATCAAACCAAATTTTGACACAGCTTGCTATAACAACTGTCATACTGAAGTAGTCTTTCTGTTAGCTCAATTTGTTTTTGTTTAACAATGATAATATTTATTTTGAAATACTAAAACTAATATTTTTGGCTTGCTTCAATACCTGCTTCAATAGCTCGGTCGCTAGAATTTCTACTTCTGGTCTGGAAATCACAATTGCAATAGTTCATAATTCGTTTAAAGCAAAATTCGGGAGTAATAAATAATTGCAGAAAACACCAACTTTGAATGTTGAGCTGGGTTTCATGTTTCTGTTTGTCTTAATATTAAAACTAGATATGGTACCCAGGGACGGTTGCATTGTGGATTTCAAAATCCACAAAACGAGAAGAAAATTTGGGATTATTCAACTAGAAGTAAAATTTTCCAATGTATATATATGATTTAGAGCATTTCCGATTACCCAGTAAATAAATTATAATTGAGCCAGCAAAATTTACTCCTTTTGTCGTATTTTTAGGTCGAAAATATTACATTGCATAATATTTACAACTTAAAAAATATAGAGACATTTAATGCGAATACCATTACTTTCATTTAATTCTGGAATTTCGAATACCTATGAAACTATTCGATCCTACTTTTCCATGCACAGCTAAATTGAAAAAAACAATTTGACTGTGCATCCTGCAAAACAGATCACTTAATCTACCAGCAACGTCTTGGATGTTCAGAAATACACTCATTAAATGCTTAAATCAATGAAATTAACACGTATAACTTGATCGATAACCAGAAACAATGTATCATGTAACAAGGAACAAAATCACATAGCTAGTCAAAATTGTGACACTGCAATTTTTGAAGTATATATACTTTATTTTCTGGCTCATAGCACAAAATCAGTCGATATGGCTAGAATTTTTCCACGACAATGTTGCTTCTCAACAGTTTAGCTGCAAAGCGATAATGCGGCGTTCACGTTATAATGTCCCCAACGTTTGGAACCTATGTACACCACAAAGTGTCAGGCACACTGTTGACAACAGGGTGTCGCAGGCACCCCCATGTTTTTACTAAATTTTTTCAAAGGTAGCTAGTTAGCGTATCACCATTTCTCGACAGTGTCAGGCACACCGTCACTTCTGGCAGCTTTATTGACAGTGTTCGGAATTATTTGAGCAATGTTCATATGGGCTAGATACAAATATCGAGAATTTAGAAAAAACTACACACAACAGTTGACTAATAAACCGCATTAGCTACAGACGGTGTCCGTTATAGTTAATTTGCGCCAAATTGGTAGCTAAGGGTGTGCACGACACTGTCAAGAAAAATTGTAGTAGCTAAGGGTGTGTCGTACACCCTCAGCAATTTGTTTCCAGTATGGGTGTCACAATGACTGTCTATATGGTATGGACTACAGGGGGTCAAAAGTTCCAAACAGCGGGGACATTATAAAGTGAACGCCGCATAATGCAGGAAATTTTGCGATCGACGCCTCAGAGAAAAATTATTACTTAAAATATCGCAAGTAATAGTAAGTCCAATTCACGGTGGTGGTGAGTCCTGCAGTTTTCTGAATTTTTGAACAAATGCAGCAGGAGACGCCAAGTTTCAAAAAGGACAGAGTTAGAAATGATTATGGCGCTAATGAAGAAATCGAAAATCCATCCATGGTGTGTTGAGTTTCCGTGGTCACAGACATCAAAATACTTTTCACAATTGAACGATGTTCAGCAATTGAACGCTTATGGGATAACTCAAAATTGGCCTGTATTTTTCAGGTGTAAATATTCAAAATATTAAATACCAGTCGCCCACAAATAGTGTGGTTTCCTCTGTCATAGTATAGTGAGGTAGCGGTCTTGGTTAATGGATGAAGAAAAAGGGATCATAAACAAAATCTGAATCAATGTTTATAAGGACTTAGAACTACAGTCCATCTGTTATACTTAAATTAAACTTAAATGAGGCAACTTAAATTTAACTTAAAGCGTGTTTATACACTAAATTTTTGCGGAACTCTTAGTAAGCGACAACTAATATTTCTTCATAGAAAACTAGTTTGCACCGTAATCAGCTTGCAACCATCCAACGATCAAGATAATCAAGTTTACTTTTATTAAACAATATTTTACTGTTTATAGTTTAAAAGATGACCGGCAAATAATTGATTATTTCGTCCACGATTCTTAAATATATAGTAGTTTTTCGTAAAATAGCTCAAACAAGCAACTCTGCTTCAAATTCAGAGTTTCCTGATAGCTGCAACTAATTTTCAAAGGAAAATTAATGTTGATTATTTTTCGATAATAAAATAATTTAATAACTAGGTTTCTTAATGTCCCGTGTAGCAAACCTTTGCACCATTTTATGTCTAAAATTTTACTCAAAAAGAAGTGCTTCTTCCCGTTCAAATTTGCCACATCAATTATATGCTCTTTCAGCGCACGAAATCACCAACACTTTATTGTTCTGCGCGTGTAGCGGCTAAAATAAATATATACTGCGATAGTGTCGAAACGAATGAATACCGAAATATTTTGTTGCAACATCAATGATTTTTATAATAAAGCTAAAGTTATAAACAATACCACACACGCCATTGTATATACTTTGGTTTTGGTTGCAAGAATCTATAAAGACATTTTGCAAATTTTTGCGAAAGTTGTGTACGGTCCTAAGACGTAGTCGTTAAGCTCGGTAATTCGACGTTTAAACAAAGTATACTTCATATATATTTTGTATATATTGAAAAGTACCAAGCTATATTATGGTGTCGATGGCTATCTCCTATTTCGTAGCATTAGCATCCAATTTGCCGAAACACAAGCCCCGGTGAATGTATATCAGTTTCCAGACTTAAATTTTGCCTTCCGAGCAACCTCGTACCTAAGTTGGCTTGGTTGTACCCTGGAGCCATATGCCTTTACTCTCCTGCCCAAGAAGATTATATGGCACAAAGAATTCGAGTACACGACAGCTCGATAGGGAGGCGTGCCGACGGATGACTGCGGCGCCACACGACATCACAAGTATACATACATATTTGTGTTTCATTACAATGTACTTAATTTTCTTGTAGAGTGCCGAAAACATTTATCTTCAAGACTAATTATATAGGAACAAAAGTAGCAAGCGAAATGGTTTCAGATAGCACTCCACTGAGCAGTAATTTTTTGTTAGTCGGCAGCAAGGACACATCTTCATTTGACCGATGCATTAGGATAATTTTTTTAATATATGAGAAATATAATGTAATGGTGCACCTAGCTTCGCGTTCGCTTCTCCAAAGTTGGAGATGTTTAATCATGGCCATTTAGGGTCCCTCAACATTTTTTAAGGTTTTTAACTCTTCCCAGAGGTATCGAACCGAAAACTAAAAAACTCCGTTATCAGGGCTATGACTAAAGTTGAAAAAATACCACCAAAAGTTTAATTTTTACAATTATCACAAAATAAGTTTCTTGCTTGTTACGATGAACCATGGGCTTATAAAGTTATTGAGACGGAGTTTCTACAGAGGCTGCTAGGAGGAAAATCGTGAAAATTTCTTTTTTGTTTGTTTCTGTCATTCATAACGCAACGTCGGGTGGATGGATTTCGATTAATTTCGAAGCGGAATTTCCACCAATAGCTTTGATAGCGGCAAAAATCGTAAAAAAATACTTGCTTGACCGTCTGTTGAGCTCATAACTTATCACCAAATTGTTGGATATTTACAAATTTTTATGTTTGATCATAAATTCAGCCTCTTTTTTTGCCCTTTCCTCAGACGCTGAAACAGCCGACAATGTCTTGCATGTCAAAATGGGTCCCAAAGTGTAAGGGTTACATTTTTTAATTTGGCCATCCGGGTATCTACATTCATAACTCATTTTCGGATTGAGTGATTTCGATAAATTTTTTGTTCGATAGCAAAAGTAATTACAATGTCCCATTACTTAAACGCAAGCACCTCTGACCCATCTTTCGGGTCAAAATTGCAAAAAAACAGGTTTTTATGGTTCTTTGCCCAATGTAGTCATAAGGGTACCAGTGTTTCTCCACCCATATCTCGCGATACAGACTTAATATCGAAAAATGAAGATATTAAGACTTTTCATCTTCCCTTCGATATCTACAACTTTTCTATGGAACCACTCTCTGCGCCACTTTGTGCCCGAATATTGTTCTCGACCCTTTGTCAGAAATAGCGCTTTTCAAATTTAGTCGTGTTAGTGCTTGGTTTTACTTTACAACGAGTCCTTATTAGGTTTTCAAGCACATTGGATACAACAGTTTTGCTATTTAGAGTCTAACTTGACTATTATACTTTTTAGTGGAGTTTCGATGGTTTTACGGTCGACGAACTCGATTTTCACAATTTAGTGCGTTTTCGTTTGTCTGATAATGTATTGCGTACATGGCAACGAGAATGGTCTATATATAGGTATTTCTGAAGAATGAATACAATGATTTGGTTATCTAGAGTCCAGCTTGCATATTAGATGCCCTTTTCATGGGTTTTCATGATTTTTAATGTCAATGAACCCGATTTCCAATTATATGGTCTCTCTTCAGTTGCTTGGTTATATATTGCGTACAGGTCAGTGTATATAGACCTACTAGAAGGTTGAATAAAATGGTTTGGCTATCTAGAGACAAACACAAATACTTGATGCGTTGTCAATCGTTTTCGATGGGTTTAGGGTATACAAGGTTTTAGTATTTTCAATGGGTTCAGGTTCATGAGGTTTTAGGGTGGTATATATACATCGAACATAGCCTGTTACAGGTGATTAAACAAAATGATAACTTAAAAATGAAACCATGTTCGCTCCGTTTCACCCTCGATTGCGAGATACTAGTGTTATCTGTTAAACACGATGCTTTCACCATGTTAATCCATAACTTTAATGAAACTTTAACTCCGTAAGACGACTAGGGTTAAAAATGCAGAATTTTGAAATAAACAACATTTTGCGAATTTTTGAAAATACTTGCGCGACAGAGGGCTATATAGTGGGTCTACAAGCTTTAAGTCGCATCTGACACGCAGTATTTTTGTGTTTTTCTACAGTCAGCGGGACGCGGTAATAGCCCCATACATTCTTCTGCTAAAATCGGTAAAAATGGAATATTTCCCTTATGGCACCGGCTGCGCAGCCCACAAGCCCTAATTAGACGGAAACTGTCGTAGAGTTGTATACATATTGATGTTTCATGGGGAAGAGAAATAACGGAAATTTTTAACCATACAGGTGACATAAGGCTTGGAATGTAATGATTATTACCTAAAAATGGGAACAAATAATAACCCGCATCTTAAGCTGATGACGCAATGGTCGTGCCTCGTCGAATTATCCATGATCAGTGTTTTCCAGATAGATCTTGTTGCACCAAAATTGTGCAAGAAATCTTTGTATTTTATATCTTCTCAAAAATACCATACTTGTGATTTTCACTTATTCCTTGTGATTCCGCTTTCCTTGTTATTCATACTTTATTACTCTAGTAACTTTTTATATATTTAAGCAGAATTGTTCTCTATCGTTAGTGTAGCGCAGTCTGTAGACCACTTGCTACTAACTGAATAAGCACCCGTATTACCACAAGGCAACTTGATTTCTAGCAAGGTTAGCCTGAAGAACAACAGCTGTGCATAAACGATGGTTAGCCTATTTTAGCTTACAACGCGGTTCCGTATGAGAACAGTTTGAGTGGCATGTATTGTGTCGCCTTCTGTTGAGTTTACAGAAATCATTATTGCACAAACAAATGTTATGGTTTCTTGGTTTTTCATGCTGAAACTACTTCGTGTTTATTATATATCTACACATGACACAGCTATATTCATGTATTATATTTATAATAAGACATTGTACCAACCATACAAAAAGTAGCTTTATCAGAACCACATAGTATGGTGTTGTTTTCTGAGAGAGTATATATATCTATGTGGAATACTATTTCGCTTTTTTTCATCTATCTCGTCTCGCCATAATATTGACATTAGTTTCGGGCTTTCCAAACGAACACTACGTATCGGTAGCCATTATTCCATTCCCTCTGGCGTGGAATGCGTGGTTCCATTTCCACGTACGGGTAGGATATGCCCGTATTGGTATGATTGATTGGTATTTGTTTAATATACTTATAGTTATAATAGGAATGACATTCCGTGTTTACTTAAGCGGCTCAAAATATATGGCTCAGTATTTATGACAATCTTCACGTCACGTATTTATGTTTGTTTTTAAAGAATGTGAGAAATGGGAGAGCCAACCTAGTAAAGTGCGAATAGGCCAGGTTATGACTGATTAGGATGTACGGTTTGTGACTATACGCGATGAAACTGTCCGAAAGAGATTTCTCACTGTCTTTTCCACATGACAAGTGAGGAAGCTCGCTCTTTGAAGTGCTCGTTGCTGATATGTTTTATCAGACACCATTTCAGATTGGACGAAATCACGCGCCTACCCTAAATTAACTGTTGCCGAGGGGCGTTTGGGGAAGCCAAATTCAGGGATGTACCAACCCAATCTCAAGTGTGAGAACCTTTTAATGTTTATAAAAGATTCCATTTTGTAAAATTTACAAAGGCTTTGCAAAAGTAAAAATTTGAAAAAAATATATGTATTAAAACAATTTATAACAAAAGGAAACAAATTCAAATCAATTTTCAAAGTTTTAGTGGTTGGTTACAAATGAAAAATCACTGAGCAGTTTATGAATATGAAATTATTATTTCCAACACTTTACTAAGGGAAGGGGGCGAACACAATCTCGCGCCTCCTCGCCCCCCCCCCGGCTACGTGCCTCATTAACCTTACTTTACCTTTACATATAAGGCACTAATGGAGAGCAGAATTTTTGCACAAGGTTTCGGCAAGGCGATTTGAACTTTCCGAACTTAGATTCGCTTACCGGACAACACATTTTTCAAACTATAAAGAGCTTTCATTGATCTATCATTTTTATGTGTAGTCTTGGAAGTTTTGTAAGAATCAACGCTTCTAACATTTATTTAAAACTCAAGATCTTTCTCGATTTAGATTGTGCTGCAGCTGTGATTTCTGATTCTTTTAGAAATATTTTGATGTTCATTCGTTTTAATTTTAATTTTGAAGTCAGTTAAAGCAACTCGCAAAGGTTTCACCAAGTTTCAGGATCCTACCGTTACATGATAAGGAAAAAACGTGGGTCACTTGTTGCTTTGCTTTTGGAGAAGTGCTGGGGTAGTTCGGCATTATCATGAGTGGCAAGTACGACTACGGGAATACACAGCCGCCTGCGGAATGGCTGAACCGCAGTGTTGCCAGGGTGTCTGCGGAAATATCTACTTTACGATCTTTAGTGTATAGCTCCGTTTCGGTCTGGAGGGTTTTTGCATGAAGAATTCACTGTATTGAGTTTAACGATTACAATTCAGTTTTTTCACTGCGCTATTTCAAATATATATACGCAAAACAAATAGGAATGTTAATGTAGACCAACTTTCTGTGTCATGTTCACTATTATCCCTGTTCAATCAGGCAGTTCCTGTAAAAAACTATCTACATTTTGTCCTGAAGATTTAAATTTGTGACTTCTGTTCGTAACAGTCTGGTAATGTTAAAGGACATAAGAATCCTGACAGCCATACCGACATAATCGATGATAGCGAATTGTTTCACCTAGGGTTGCTGCCGAAAAATGAGATGTAGTTCGTTTGTTGCATTGCAAAAGCTATTATTCATGCATATACCTAAACATTAATAGCACTCCGTATAAAGCACACGAAGGGCGAAAACTTTAGTTATACAACAATAATAATTGATTTGATTTTGACATGAAGTGCTAAACGAAACTGGTTGCACATGAATGGGCTAAGTACTAAGATCAAATTAGGCCAGGCATTGACAGGTCATAGACCATAGATGCTGACGCTCCGAGGTCTTAGGGAGCTAAATGGAATCGGCGGGCAAGGGAGCAGGTTCTCTCAGATGGGGGAGGTGATCACAGGGGTAGGCGGTAGACTTCCGCCGATATTTTTTGGCAATTTTACCTAATTTTGGCAATTTTACCTTTTGTTGATTCCACCCCAATTTTTGCGAGTTTTATTAAATTTTTTTTGCATATCTTTAGCAGGCGAGCATGGCGATTTACTCGGTGGTTAGACCAAAGAAGGGTAGTCCCCTTGAATTCCTGTTTCGGTATGTATGTCATAAACTGTAATTGATTTTAGCCCAAAATCACAATTAGTACATCAGTGTTTCTGTATACGTCTGATGTTTTTGGCGCATTAAATATTTCTTCTGTATATTTATCAAAAATTATAAATTGTTTGCCTTTATTTCATTTAATAGAAGCAAAATCACTTTATTTAATTCCTGTTTCGGTATGTATGTCATAAACTGTAATTAGTTTTAGATCCAAATCACAATTACTAAATCAGTGTTTCTGTATACTTTTGATTTTTCGGTGCACTAAATAATATTTCTTCTGTATATTTATCAAAAATAATAATTTGTTTGAACTTGATTTCATTTAATAGAAGCAAAATCACTTTCCTGAATAGAGTAAATGTGCTGATGGTGTCAGTGCAAGAAATGGTACATAAATTTGCGATGAGAATGAGTTTGCACGAACATAACACTTGTTGGGCATCTCTTCAATCTGAAAACGGGTTTACTAAAGATCGATAACACATCTGCAAACTTGGATGCGATCCAAACATGTGTACGCTATTTTGTGAAAGAACTTACATACTAAATAGATGTTGCCAAAATAGATATAAAAGACTAGTGACGGCTAAGAATAGTTGCTGACGAGAAAAAATGTATTTGTGTTTGTAAATTAATTTGTCTGATAATTGTTAGTTCTGATTAGCAAACCGTGATATGCGTCTGAGTAAATTGCTGTCAACCAAGTTTTCGTGGTATATCAATTTTGCTACATTTAAGGATAGATTTTTGGCAGGTTGGCAACTAGAATAAATTTTAACTAAGATGCAATGCAAGAACACTGCGAAACACGACTCTTAGTAATCAGCAGATGGCTTAATTAAACAATTGTTATTATAATTAACTATATATAGAAACCCAGGTGTAAACCTTTCAAAGCTCCAATGCATCTACTTCGATTTTTAAGTGCTACATAAATGTATTAAAAGTATTAAGCAAATAAACTGATATTAAAATATTTTTTATGCAGTTAAAACAATAAATTTTCAAATAATGTCAAAAATTACCTAAATTTTGAACACATTTAAAATTTTTGCTATTCCTGTTTGTCAAAATAGCTTAAATATCATAATAATGACTCCAAAACAGCAAGATTCCAATATTGTTCATTCATTTAAAACAATAATTGAAGAAAATTGTCCGGACAGCTTGAAAACATCATCGGTTGAAGTTATGCTTTGCTGCGACCAACCCATCAACTACCAATTTAGTCGTCAATCAGTAACAGTACGTTTCTGAATGTTGGATTTCCATCGGTTCTGAGATTGGCAGCTGTAATCCTTGCCGATTTACACCGGAAGTTCATTGGGGAACGTACACTGACTTACGAGGGCGTAATATAAGACTGAGAAGTTAACTAGCTGTCTTAAATTTTACCAATGGTGCTGAAAATTTTATGATCTGTTTTGTACATAAATTATTAATAAGCTTATTATTTTTTATAAGCTCTTTATACTAAAAGTTTTACCAGGTGTTTTATTTTTATGGTTGAAAATATGTCATTTCGTGAATCATCTCGTTTAATTTTAGCCCAGTGAAGTTTTTGATGTTCCAAAGGTAGGTGCGTAGCCAGAGAAATAAGAATATGTGGCTGGAGGCATTTTCGGGATGAATGGAAGCTCAAATTTGATTATATATCAATAGCAGAATCAATGTTCTTGTCGCAAAATGGGGCTCGAACTTGAGCCGATGAAGCTTAGCGACCCCTTGCCCACAGATTCAAATATTAAAAACGCACCTTTAGACCAAAATCAAGTCAAATTTAGCTATTTTCATCTATAATATGACAACCTCTGAAGCAATTTCATAAAAAAATTTAAAGGTACAAGTGTTATGATATATCGTAGCAGCACACATAATATCTCGTATATATTACAAATGGTAAATGAATAATAAAGCAAAAGCTGCTCATTTTGTGTCAAAATCACGGCGGTTGTAGTGGTGTAGTTACTAAACCGTACGACTGACTTGTGGAAATTGGTTTAAATTTTGACAGTCTATACACGCTTAGACTGTATACTATATCATCAATGTTCCACCAATATCATGGTATTTTAGGGTATAGGAAAAAGATTATTTTGGACCGAAATTCATATATAATCTACTGTTATAATTTGTTGCCTTGAAAAATTTGCTTTTATTTGGTTCAAGATTTAACTGTATGCTTGTCCCTTCTAGAACAGGCAAGTGCTGTTGACCTCATCCCAGTCTCTGAATTGGTTTTGAAGTAACGTCCAAAAACAAATTTCTGGGCCAGAATTATCTAAATATTGCTCTTACCATCTGTATTTTTCCAATTACAGGTCCGATTTCACTTAAGGTGCAACTAGGGGTGATTATATGTTACATATGGTTATTACGTATCCATCGCAATGCATTTAAAGGCATGTTTACACGTTCAAACTTTTTGTTCAAATTTTAATCTTTAAATATGAGGTCAAAATTTGCTCAAATTTTGATCAAATCTTGATCAAATTTTGTATGAAATTTGTAATTGAAAAACATAGGTAATCGCCATGCTTCAGAATTTGACTCAAAATTTAAGGTCAAAAAGATATATCCTTGCCCCTGATTGGCTAAAGTGATTGTTGTAAAAGCTTGAGCAGTGTTCGCTTGCTCAAATGCTCAAATGGGAAAATGCTATCGAATTTTAATCAATATCGATGAAAGTTTGATCTAAATTTGAGTTAGATTTTGAACATGGAAATACGCCTTAAGTGTTACTCAATTTGTACTGGCTAGCCAATAATTATTAGCGACAATGAACTCAACCGTCATAGCGCAGCAGCTAGTAAAAATGTATTAGTTAGAAGATTTTTAATTGCAAAAAGGATATTCTGCTTACTCAGTCATTTATGCAATAGCAATACTCATGGTGTTTCTAAAGAATTCATTATTTGTGTTGTTGAAAAATCTGGAGTTGCCATATACGATACCTCTAGTATTGCAACTGGCCAAATGAAATATTGAGCATTATCAGAATCATATAAAATAACATGGTGTTTAGTACAAGTAAATTGTGTTTTGAAGTTTGTCTACCGAATATTTTCGAGAACGTAATATCATTATCAGAGACATTCAGACGAATTGCAATCATTCCGTTGCTCAATAGATTTGTAACAATTCTCGGTACGGGTCTATCATTTCCACTATTACCAGCCAAGTACGTTCATGATGTATCCGTATCATAATCCGTCTGCTAAACAAACGGGTACGTCCGAAAGTGCAACCGTAACCGTCCGCTAAGCAAACGATCCCTTCCTCGGAGAAAACACTTGTTTACAGCCTTGCATCCGTCCGCCAAGCAGACACGGAAATCCAAAAAAAATTACCGTGACAGCCGTCTACAAGAGTCGTCCGCTATTTTGACAAAAGAACAATAAAGCTTAGTGCTCGCACAATTAAATGCTGCAGCCGGCAACAGAATGTCGTCCGCTGTCTATGATACCGGAATAATAATGTGCAGAATATATGATTTTGAAAGAACAACAAACCAAACGCAACTCCCTCAACAATGAACCACACTATCTACGCTGCGCTTCAATTTTTATAGTACGAAAATTATAAACATTTTCAACAACCAAATGTGAGCATGATTTTTCAAACTTTAAGAAAAACATATTAAATTCATTAAATTTTATAAAATTATATTTTTAAATCATGAAATTACAAAACAAACCCGCATCGCTAGTGGAACTAGACCTTGGAAAAGCAAACTTAATGTATTGTTATGTTCGTTGATTCTTTGCAAAACATGGCCCCCATGTGGTGTTCAATATATCCAACGCCGCCGTACATAAACGTCGCCTGACACTATACGTGCAGGACGCTGTAGCCACCGAATCTGCGTTCATTTTACGTCACCGTACTACACACTCAGTTTTATGTATTCTATAGTCTTCGTATAATATATATGTACGGAATCTGGATAACTATTATTATTTATCAAGAGATAATTATGCAAGTTAAACGAATATTAAGCAACATACGTATTACAAAGAGTAAGTATATTGATTTTTAGCATGAAGGATGACCGTCGTGATCTAGCTGCAACATGTGAAAATAGCTGAAGTATTTTTAAGCATTGTACATTATTTGAGTATCGATTGCATGAATGTTGGAAGATATATTATGGTGAGACGAATTGTATATTGCGCACGCAGACAAATTAAGCTGTCTTGCGGCAGTCGCTACCATGTGACCATGGCCCCAATACGTATGAGTATGCTTCTTTTTCGCACCTTTTCGTGGCTTCTTCTTACGCTTCTGTTGGTTTTGATCACTGGACTGTAGATTAGCTGTGGTTGGATGGCAAGGCGACCTCTTATTCATAGTAACACATAAATTAGAAAGCCTTTCAGCACCGACTTGAATGTCGAATTGATGCTGTAGTGCGCTGTCTATAGTTATCGCCAAATTTGAACGAGGTATAACATTGCTACAAGTTGACTGCGCCGTAGTCGCATGCTTATGTTGACTCTCTTGTCCGGCAACCGTTGTGCTGCTATTGCCTTACGCCTGCTCGAATTCTCGTCGTTAATTGTTGATTCGACGACACCTTGGCCGCCTTTGGAGAGTTTCTACTTCTTCGAGAAGCTAGTCAGCGCTGTCAACACGGTACACTTCCCAATGCGTGCATCAGCGACTGGCAATGTTGCTAATGTTAATTTCTCGCAAGGTACCACGAACGGTACTTTAGTCAGACCCTTCCCTGTTTCCCCGATAACCTTCCTTACCGCAGAACTTCGAATTGTTATCTGCATGCTTAGGTGCAGCAGCAGTACGCTTGGGAAAAGAAATGGACTTTGCACCTCAGCGTCGCGAATTCTGAAGGCATCCGGCGACTTATCGACTCCTTTAAGATGCTCAAGTTCTAGAATCCGAAAGTTCGTGACCGAGCCATATTCACTTTTGCAGCTTTGCATTGCACGTTGCGCTGGAACCAGGCGAACATTAGACCAGCTTTGTTCCATAAATTTCGATAAATACGCTAGTTGCTTTGCATCTTCCGCAAGCGATATATTTCCACATTGCTGTTTGTCAGCTTGTACGGTTGTGTCTTGCACACCATTGTCGGGTTTTAATGATAGTATCGATTTCCTGTCCTTGCGGAATTTTGGCACTTTAAAAGTTGCTTCACCGCCTTCTCGAGGACTGTCATGCAGCACGATGGCAGTTTGGCGAGTAAATTCTTTTACGTCGATATCAAACCATATATGACGATTATCAATTTTCCCGTATACCACCTTGTAGAACGAGAAGTGTGGATTCAAAACGTTACAATCGTCGTCGATCAATTCTATATTTGACTCATCACCAAGTTCATCGATGTTATATACAAGTTTCTTTCAGCATAACCAAATGGTTTAAGTACTAATAATTTTTTTCATTTCTTTTTCAAAGCGTAGTGCAGCTGCACCTTAGGGGCCTGGTTAAAGTACCGTTCTTGGTACCTTGCGAGAAATTGGCGTCAACAACATTGCCAGTTGCCACCGGAAAACGTACCATTTTGATACCGCTTATTAGCTTCGCGAAGAAGAAGAAATTCACAAAAGACGGCCAGAGTGTCGTCGAATCAACAATTAACGACGGGAATTGGAGCAGCCGTAAAGCAATAGCAGCACAACGGTCAGCGGTTGACGGTCAAGCGAGTCAACATAAGCATGTGACTATGTCGCAGTCACCTGGTAACAGTTCTATACCTCGTTCAAATTCCGCGATAACTATAAACAAAGCAGTGCAGCATCAATGGGACGTTCAAGTCGGTTCTGACAGGCTTCCTAATTTAAGCGTT
This sequence comes from Trileptium ribeirensis, assembly GCA_030248225.1. NCBI lineage: Eukaryota > Metazoa > Nematoda > Enoplea > Enoplida > Thoracostomopsidae > Trileptium > Trileptium ribeirensis. Next base: position 17,240 of record JASANE010007024.1, read on the forward strand.
ACATTGAGTAGGAAGTCGCTCTGCAATCCAAGCACTAACAAACAACAGTCCAATCAGCAAAGCAAACAGAAGCATAAGAAGAAGCGAGGAACATACGCGGAAAAGAAGCATGCTCAAAGGTATTACGGCCACGGTCCACCTGGTAGCGACAGCTGCAAGACAGCTTAATTTGACTACGTGCGCAATATACAATTCGATTCACAATAATATATGTTCCAACAGTCATAGGACCGCTGCTCAAATAATTTACAATGTTGAAAAATACTAAATTCAGCTATTTTCACATGCTGCAGCTAGATCGCGACGGTCATATTTCAAGCTAAAAATCAATAAACTTGCTCTTCGTAATAAGTATGTTGCTTAATACTGGTTTAACGTGCATAAACATTCCTTGATAAAAAATAATAGTTATCAAAACTCCGTAAAAATAGAATATACGAATACTATAAAATACATAAAACTGAGTGTGTATTACAGCGACATAAAATGAACATCAGATTTGGTGGATACAGCGTCTTTCACGTAGAGTATCAGGCGACATTTATGTGCGACGGTGTTGGATATGTTGAACAGCACATGGGAACCATGTTTCGCAAGGAATGAACGAATGTAACAATGTATTACGCCGGCGTGTTCCAAGATCTACTTTCACTAGCGATCCGGGCTTGTTGTTTCATGAAATGATTTAAAACTTTGATTTTATAAAATTTAATAAATTTAATTTGATTAAATAATAAATTTAATTTATGTAATACATTGTTACAAATTTATATAGATAAATTGCAGCATATGGTAGTGTTAGGCCGTTGATATTTTTCGGCCGGTAACGGTTGCCAATCTGTCGGCCGTCCGTCAAAAATTGTCTGTCGCTAACAGCGCGGCAAGTCGTTGATCAGCAGTAATGGGCCATCGTACAATCTTCCGTGGTGTATACGCTCATTTTTGCATAGCAAGTGAATTATAGACCACAGCACTGGAACTTTTTAAATTATATAATCCTCTATACCCAACCTGCAAGTATTTTGTACCATCTAGTACCACCTTGTCATATTTCAGCATATAACATATATATGTTTATTATTAAACTAATATGCTTTAATTCTTAATAATAGATATCAAAGCCGGCCGTCGCCCTGCGCTAGATATAGTACAGTCTTGCTATAATCAGCTTAGGTGTAAGGCATACATGCCGGCAGGGGGGGTAGGGGGGTTACCCCCCCCCCCGGGGTTGCGCCCCAACCCCCCCCCCGGGCCGAAAGGCCCGGCTGGTTTTACCCCCCTTGGGGGTGCGCAGCACCCCCTCCCCTGCGGGTGGCTTGACCGCTGTCCGAGTTTTAAAGCTTGACCTTAGTGCAAAAACTTGCGCAAATTGTGCCTGCTTGTTGCTAGTGGTGCATATGCAGCATAAATTTGTGGAAAGCTTTTTGTTGACGTTTTTAAGAAAAAAAAAGGTCCTCACGAGATTGACCCCCCTAGACAAATTTGGCCGGCCAGGGGGGGTTACCCCCCCCCCTGGGATGGCCGTGACCCCCCCGTGGGGGCCTGTACCCCCCCTGGCATGACCGACCGTCGGCATGTATGGTGTAAGGTATGGCGCTTGCTATAATATGCCGTATAAAACCTTCAGATACATTGATTTTTGAACAAATGCTGAAGAAGCATTAACGAATATTAAATTCATATTGTAGTAAGAGACGCTTCTTGGCGGTCAGCCGTGTGTTCGCCGTCACCCATTCGTTGAACCGTCATACAGCGGTTAAACCATCGGTCGGCATCCGTTAGTCGACGGCCAGCTGTTGGCCGACGGCTGTCAGCTTGACTTCAAAACCGGCCGTTGGCCAATACTAGCATATAGCGCTGAAGCAAGACTACAATATTTATAAATAATGTACAAAAATTGTTTATCGCTTTCTTATTTTAGAGCATCACAACACGTGTTGAATATCATGAAGAGAAGACAACGACTCGAACTCGGGCGACAAGGCCATTGGCGGTACAGCAAACGATCCCGCAATACAAACCAAGCTCAAAAACACTATCCATTACCGAAATGAATGATGCAATGAACAACTACGATACATTTAGCAGTAGGTCGTTGGTTTATGATTTCAGCGTTTTGAAGTAAAAATCACGTTAACGGTCTACCGACTGAAATTTATTTAGATAAGCCACAAAATACACAAAATCAGAAAACAAAATTCCAACTTTTCAATATAAATTAGCAAACTTATCTGCATAGCCAGGTGCAGGTTGCAAATATACAATCTGTAAATCGTACACTTTTATTGGAACACTTATATTTTGTTCAGTGTTCGGCGAACATGGCTAATTATTCAGTTGGATACGAGGAACTGTACGCCCAACCTGGAATAAACATTAAGGAATACCCACAGATTGTGCGTACGGTTGAGCAGCATTCTTTCCAATTAAAATTAACTCAAATCTTCCTGCTATCCTTTATAATTAGCTTAATTTACGTTCTCATTTTTGTCAAATTTATACAGTGCTTCTGGCCGTAGGTGCAATGCTTACGGTAGTATGATCGCCCAGGAAAGCCCTTTTAAAAGATTTTTTCCAGTACTATGTGTTAATGGCATAGAAAATGGGTTGGCTTTGACGTTTGCTCAAGTTGTTCCGGTGCAAGTATAATTACATTGCATAAGTACAGGTATATATGTGCTATTGATATAATACCGTTCTACTTTACGTTTACGAAAACAAAAAGGTAAAAACACCCTTTAACGCTAAAGCAATCGCAAATTTGAGTTATTTTGTTTGTATAATCTGGCAGCGTATTAACTTATTTTCTCAAGTTTTCATAATACACGAGTTGTTTAAACAGTATGCATATCAGAACCTTGAACGTTACTCGAAGAACCTACTCTATAAATGCAAGGAGAAAGGCTAATTTCGGTCCAAAAATAAGTATTTAAAGTCACTGGCAAAAATAAAATTGGAAAGATAAAGTCACTTGGAAAGATAAAACTTGGAAAGATAAAGTCACTTGGAAAGATAAAGTCACTTGGAAAGATAAAGTCACTTGGAAATTTAAAGTCACTGGCAAACATAAAACTTCATGCTAATTTCGCACCAAAAATAAGTATTTAAAGTCACTGGCAAAGATAAAACTTGGAAAGAGGCCTTTTTTACGCATGCGCCATTATTCCTTTTATATGGGAATAAAAGCCTGAAACAACTGTTAGATATAACATCAGATTCAAAATTCCGTGTCCAGGCGTTTAAGTTCAAGACGAGCGACTGCCGACCGCGAACCAAATGCGCTAAGGTCGCTTTTTTGCTAATCATATAACGTGAGACGCTTAAATATGACGTTAACTAAAATTTTAATCAACCAAATTTTGATGTATGTACCAAATTTAATGTATTGCATGCAACGCAGAAATTGACACAAAATTATAGTACGAATACCCACCGCAACAACGTAAAGCTTAGCTAAAAAATTTGAACTGATGAACAGATAATCTGCAAATATAATTTTAAATTTTCTTGTAGTTTACAATCGAAGATAATCGATTATTTTTTACTTCAGAGCGGAAAACTGTATTGGACACATTGGACAGTCTGATAGACAATGTCAACCAAACAGCCGAAGTCCTCAGACGTGGCAGCAGCGTGGAACCCCGCGAACAAAGAGTGCAAGAAGTATGTAAATTGTGATTCCTTGAGCGTCGACACTTTGTAGTTCAACGAATTTGGCATACCACCGCAATAAAATATTAAACTATAAAACAGTATACCTATTGCAGGCGTGTAGGGCGTCATTCAGATATGAAGGGGCGGACTCAAATGTGAGCAGGCTTCCTAAACCTCCCGGCCCGCCATAAGTTGGAGGAGGTGGATGGCATCTTCCGCTCGTCTCTTGCTCTGTCCCTGTATAAATTTCTACTGTAATGTTTAATGCAAACTCTTTATGCCTTGATTTTTTGCAAAGAACCTGCCGTCACCTTTTGATGTGCTGTTTAGCACTTCTCTAAGTCTCTTTTAACTGAAGTTTTTTTGCAGTTATTGATTTTATAAAGTTCTCATAAACATCCTATTTTTGGTAGGCGTTGTTGCGTGTTATTTGAAGACGCTGTCAATATATAACCATACTTGGGCGAGGTCCGAAATTTCTGGGTGGATAGCGGGTCCTTCGGAGTGTTGGATTGTCGGCCTGAGGGAGGGGGATTAGCCGTTTAGCTGGGGGAGTCACCAGAGGATAAATTTTTGAAACGTTTTGGCACTTAATTTATTTCTTAATTTTTGTCGGTTGTTTCCCGAATTTTGTCAGTTTTCCTGCGAGTTTTGCCAATTTGCCCAAAATTTAAACGCGGCTCAATTTTTGCTCATTTTTCCTAGTTTTGCCTGTTTCTGGCAAAATTTCTCGTGCGCCACTGGTGCGGAGGTGGGAGGAGGGGGAATGGCACAGGTGTGCAAACTAAGTGTCGGGCATCGGGCTATATCTCAGGCGGGAGGTTCGAACCTCCGAGGGATAATCACCTTCTCCCCAGCAGTGAGCATGTATGACATATAATGCCAATTAATAAATTTATCCACTGCATTTTATTCTGTAGCAAGACCCGAAAGTCTCTTTTTTCCAAACTTCCACCTTGCAAACACATGATATAAAAGAGCAGTCAATTGATAATAGGGTATGTAGAGTTCGAAAGAATTTAAATGTCATTCAAAAGTGTTAATACTTAACGAAATTTTGGAAAATACGCGCTAACAAAAATGTCTTTATTTAGCAAAGTACGCAATTCATTTATTTACTTAAATATACAAATTATAGAAAAGATATTTTATAGACACGTTTGTTCAATTTGGTTGAAAAATGAGCAAACATGGCGTCCGGGAGTGTAAAATGGCATAAAATTTTGTGCAAACAGGTGGCTAGGCATTAATCAACAACCGATAGAGCATTTTCTTTAAACATCAGAATTGACATATCTTTTTGAGCTGTTTGAAATCAAACATTTTTTCCTGAATACGTACTGAAATTCTTTCAAAGACATATTTATAAACAGAAAGGGCGACATAACGGTTTTAGTTCGCAGTTTAAAAATTTTCAGGCGAATAATATAATTTTCGCACTGTAACAGTGTGACAGACACAAAAACAAAACAGCGGAAATCTATGGGAAAAACTTTTGTCCGAACAGATTTTAATTTGACAGATCGATCTGATTTGCATTATGTTAAGCTTGGACTGAGACATAAGATTTTACTCGAATAACAAACGTACACTGTGGTGTCGTAGTGTTTATCCAGACAGCAAAAATCTATTTTGAATCTTGTCGACAGGCCGTCAATGGCGTTATTTTCAAAATTTATATATAGAATGGTATAAAATTTGCGCTAGATTTTATTTAAGATTGTGAATGGAAACAAAATCTGTTCGGACAACAATTTATTTGCCATAATAACCATCATTCTGTGTCATTGTTTTCGGTTTTTTTTGGTTCACTGTGTGAGACAGCGTTTAATAAATTAGCAATTTAGTAATATATGCTTATTCATACTTAGAGGTGCACCAAAGCCTACCTGTTTGCGCTTAAAATGTTATTGAATACAGAAAATCAGAAAAGCACTATTTTTAGCATTATTTATTTATCAAGTTGAAATTATTTTACGTCGGCATGACATATTGTCACAACAATGAGGCTCAAACATTCTTCATTTTAAAAACTTTAATAATTTATGTTATTATAACGGCAGCTTAGCGTTATATTATTAATTGCTCAGATTGAGGTCGTGCTATTTCTGATTATAACCAGTCTCCGGCGATTTAGTTTCTACGCTACAATATGGTCTAATTTCTAAGCCTCGGGGACTGCCTGTCCAATCGTTTGCGAAAAGTGGCAACAGACCTGCGATGCAAGGCTTGGGATAAATTTGATTACGTCACTAGAAGCTGTACAATTTCTACACAACATCAGCTGTAATGAAGCAGCGTTGAGACAAGCCTAAACATGAACTACATTACGCGTGCTAAGCTAAATATATATGCCGAAAATTACAATTCCTTACGTCCGCATGTAGTTAATAGTATTGATTAAAAATGAATTTGGGTGGCGCTACACCCTTATGCTATAGAATTTACCTGAACCTCCAGTCGTTATAGCTTAAGCTCGGGTAACTGAAAAAGATTTCGACACGTAAAGCCCGCTAATAATTTTGTTTTTGAAATATTAGCTGCAAAATAATCACTCAAAAACTTTCATCCTTTATGCTTCCATTTTAGTTGCGTGTTTGTGGATATAAGTTGTCAGTTTCATGCCCTATATGAGCTGCTGTGATACTTTTCTCGAAAAAGGCACTTAGTCTGGTGGTATGTAGGATCCTGTGTGTAAATTTACCTTTCGACAGCCATGATTGTCGATATCTCGATACATACATCGTAAACTTAACTGCTGCTGTATATAAGTCGTTCATAGTTGATATTTGATCATGACGACAATCTGGAGCTGTGTTCACACGTCAAAATCTGTTCTCCAAAAATCGTCAAAAATTGAAGACGTTCTCCGCCATTTTGTATAATTTTTAGCAGCACTGTTAAAGCTTACATTTATGGATATTTTGAAATTCATTCATTTATCGATATTTTGAAAATTTTATAGCTATAAATTGAACAAACATTTCAAATAATTTTTGAACATATCGCGATTTGCCACATTTTTACACTGCAAATAACAGTAAATATTGATCACATTTTGAACGCAGCTTTAGTTTGTGCAGTATACTGTGGATGCTAATGGACGTGGTCTGCTTGTTAATAACACCTGAGACAAATGGCATATATACTCGTATTATATTTTAGTTTAGTTTGCTGTAAAACAAGTTTCCTTTTTATGGCTTGGTTTCACCAACATAATTAGGCAAAAAAATATTTCACGTTCTTAGCTTCTGAACTCAGAGACAATCTTGCTCTGCCGACATTTAGACAAGAATATGGGTCATCAGATTACAGTTATGATATATCTGGTTGTGATATCACTATTTAAAATAACATGTATATGCTATGAAACGTGCAAAAACGTTTAAATTTTCGGTAAAGCCTAGCGAAATTAATTGCTTCTTTAAGGTCGTGTTTAAAGATTTATATTTTATATATAATGAATGTCCAATTGGCAACTTTTTATTGCAAAACCAATAATGCCGTATCAGTCATTTATTGGCTAATATGACTATATTTTATTAATTTTTTAATATGACTTATCTTTTTACTTATAACTTGTTTTTTTTCATGTTTTTTTTTTCAATTTTTAGCGCTTAAGGGCCCGACAAGTATTTAGCTACTTCTTGTACCGGTATAGCTCCGTCTACTGAACAGTGTTATACAACATCCAAGTTTGTAGTCAAACAGCCGGTCGGCACATAATCTTTTTGTCCAACGGCCCAACTGCCGGCGGACGGACACGTTATGAGCTTCCCTTACAATTCATATTTATATATTATGAGTAACTCTTACTTCAGCATTTGTTCGAAAATTCGTTTCATTTCCAAATGAAGTTTTTAGTCAGCGTGCTCTGCAATCGCTAAAATGACGGATCCTACACTGAGAAGGTCGAAAGGAAAATTGTACCCGTCTTAAATTCTACCATTGGCCATTGATGCCTATTAGCTTAATAAACAAATTATTTACTGAAATATGTATATATATTAAACATAATATGATTGTTACTAGACGCTGAAATATGTATATTATACATACATAATATGACTGTTACTAGACGCTGAAATATGTATATTATACATAATATGGATGTTACTAGACGCATTTTAGGAGCCGAACCGATGAACCTAAAGCACAAATAACCACAGTAATATGTTATGGAAAGAATTTTATATGTGAGAATTTTAAAACTTTTCGTTTGGAAAATTATCTTTTGTGTCTTCAAAATTGTTTTTTCTCCTGAAATCTTAAAGAATAATGAAATGCAAACTCAATATACATAAATAAGAGTCGGCTGTCTGGTTTAAGCATAGACTGTGAGGCAGTAAGACGATGTACCACAGACAGCTGACTGAAGGCCCAAAATAGACGGCCGACGTACTGTGTGGCCGTTGCCCAACGCTACTGTTAGGGAGCTGAGGAGAAACAATATTCTTTCCCACTCTAAATTATGCCCCATGTTTGTTGTTATTGCAGCCTTCAGGGGTAATGAGGCCCATCAGAAATTCCTAGATGCGCCAATATTTGTCTGTAACAATAATATATCAAAAATATCTTAGGCAATTTTACGTTCAAAAGTATGTTAATTTTTTTCGTTTAAAGTTTGGGTGCTGCATCATATGTTTCAAATTAAAAAGCCATAAAACCATGTCGTTGTGCGGTAAAAGGCACAGAGCTAACTTGAAATAATCGCTTCTTTTCATATTACTATTTCATCATATTATCATTAAATTGTATTATTATTGCACGTATTATTGGATATCGATTGTAGTACTACGGAAAAACGCTCAACAGCACGATGTTTAGTCAGAGTACACTTACCGGTAGCAGATGGTTACTATTGACATAGGACATTGCCCATATTTTTTGTATTGGCCAAAATAGTCACATTTCTTACAAAATCCATACAGTCCGCCCTAGAGCTCCTCACCATCACATTGTTTTGGTTAGACGACATAGGATAATACCTATATTTTTGTATTGTCCAAAATAGTCGATTTACAAAATTCAAACAGTTTGCCTTTGAACTCCTCAACATCACCTTGTCTAGGTTAGGCTAAGACTTACTCCAAATTACGCAATTCATTGCTCGTAGATTCCATAGAATAGAAGTCACTACTTAAAAAGTTACTTTCAGCTTAATATATTTTTATTTTAATAGTGTTATTCCAATGGAATTTACTAATCTATCCATCCTTGTAGGTCAGTCGCGAAGTAATCAATAAATATGGGAGCCCTTAAAAGACAAATCTTCAAATTATGTTCGCTAGTCTTACAGTATACCAATCAATTATTTCTTAGTTCAATTTTGTTCAGTAAACTTTTAACAGGCCTATTATGTATATGAAAAATGCTACAACATAAAGCAAAATTTCAAAGCACCGACTTATGATATTTCAGGTTTCTAGCAGGTAATATGTCCGATATTTCAGGCTAATTTTTTTTACATTATAATAAATCTAAATTGAATGAAACAAGTTATTCCATACCAGATATTCAAATCATCTACCCGCATTTCAGGTTTCCCAGCAGGCAACAGCATGGACTACAAGTGAGCGACCGGTAGCCGCAGAACCACCGGTAAGTATGTCGAAAATCGAAACGTCGGTCTACACACGTACAGTATCATCAAATCAACAACAGCAACAAAAACGAATTTTGGAACAAGAAAGTGCGCCAACGCCACCGCCTCATCAGCCGCGCACCGGACCGCCTGCGGCACGTTCTGTTACAAAAAAATTCGCTAATTTTTTTAAGTCTATACCGTCTTGCTTTCAGTCCTACAAGAAGGGATTATCTGTGTTGCTTTCGCCTCTAACGATTAAATGTTGCCTCGCTTACCTACTTCCAAGGCTATGCTTTACTGACATCAATCGCTATTGCCGACGACGCAGTTGTTAACTCTATAATTAACATTTTGGTATATAGCTTGAAACTGGACTGTTAAATTTCTATTTCAAATTAATATTTTGTAAAGCAACATAAAATAATAGATTGTTTTCAAAGCAAATAGAAATATTTTAATGTAATATACTGTAAGTCACACCATGGCTTCAAGGTAACACTGCATTCGAAAATAATGATTAGAGGCAAATATTCGGATAAAATCTATTCGAAGCCGTCAAATCATGAACTAATGTTAAAAAACTACAAGGTTTCAAAAATTTTTAGGTGGCGATCTTAAATTAGTTTTGGCAAAACTCATATGGATGTTCATAACTAACATTTCGCAACTCTGTAACATTTCATGTCGACAAAGTTTTAATAAAGTACCTTGTATCCAAGCGCTAATCGGGCTGTGTGTAAATGTTTACTCACTCTACTCATTTAGTCAACTGCATACATTTGCCTATTGATAAACTAAGCGCCTAAGTCGCCGAATTCCCAAACACCCAGAAAACTGGACCTTAATTAATGTTACCTAAAATAGAAGTCGGAATGAAAGAATATCCCACCCGAAGCCATCAATCCTCCCAAACTGGCAGACCCTCGGCACCTATGGACCTCCAGCAATTCTTGATCAACAAATTTTTCTGACACTGTTTATATTTTGCATTTTTTTACAAATTTTTAATGACCCGACTTAGGTCTGACAGAGGCTCCAAGCCACCTTCTGGGTTCGTCGGTGTAGTTATGTTATTTTTGGTTTATGTGCAATATTATTCTACGACAAATTATGCACTATACCCATCAGTCATCAAATAGGGAAGCGACTCTGTATGGGATATCAATGGCTCCTTACCATCGCGTGCGGAGTGTCATTATAAGTGGATCCGACTACACTGCTGTCACATGTTTGTCAAACATTTCAAACGGCAAGGCAGCAGCGGGAAATGAATCGAACTATTAAATGTGGCCTTTAGGGTATCCAACCCAACAGTTGAATTTGTAAATATACAAAATTACTGCGCAAAATTTGTTTATTTACAGTATAGACATGTTAATAAGAAGTTAATTACCTTTATAACATCATGTTATAGATCTTTTCGTGATATAACGTAATAGAACTTGAACTATAGTTTCATAAATCGTGGAAACCATGGATTATACTAAAGCCTTTAGCTATTAATTAACTCAGCATGCTACAGATCTCTTCATGATATAACGTAACAGAACTTGAACTATAGTTTCATAAATCATGGAAACCATGGATTATACTGATGCCTTTAGCTATAAATTAACTCAGCATGTTACAGATCTCTTCGTGATATTACGTAACAGAACTTGAACTATAGTTTCATAAATCGTGGAAACCGTGGATTATACTAAAGCCTTTAGCTATTAATTAACTAAATTATAACTACTTACTGCTAACGAGATATTAACAAACCGAGAACAAGGTTGGTATATATTAATATGTTTTAATATATATGTGTAAACCGTACAAAATTAGTAAATAACTATTTTACAGGGGCTCTTTGGTTGGCGAAATTCCAACTACTGTGGAAATTGGAATTTAATCAATGTTATTTGAAAAAGGCACAAAAAGGAAAAAACTATATATAATAGGATCCTTACGCCTAGCTATGTAATAACCAACTATTTATTAACCACCGCAAGATACCTTAATTTTTGAAAGTGTTTACAAAACTGGCTAAACAGTTAAAGGCTGCTCAGACTACCTAATATTTTAAGAGCAAACAAGTTTTACATTATATTTTCTTATGCAAGTTGACCCATGGAACATTGCAAACTAGCGGCATATGTATCCACAATAAACTTGGTTTGTACCAAGGAAGTGTATCTAAATTCAGCCAAACTTTAAGCGTTAGAATTAAATATGTAGTTTGTACATCTATTTTAAATAGCAGGCTCGCATGGTAAATTTCAGTAACGAAAGTTTAATCCACTATTCGAATCATAAGGTTGCCAGTATTTTATATTTCATAATTGTACAAAGATTTTTATCATTAATGTTTTAAATAGCACTATTCTTACATTGCGTGCTGTCCCTAGTCCAACTCCATAATCCAAAACTTATTGACCTTTCAATATGAAAGTCTTCTGTGTGACCCAAAGCCGATGTAATAGAGCAGCCGCTTTAAAATTGAAGGGGGTGGACGCATTTTCTGGGTGCTATCTAAAAACTCTTGAATTTGAAAATTTTAATTTTCTGTGTAATTATTGTATAGCACAGTAACTACCAAGTAATTTGAAAATATATTTGATAATAAATTAGAGACACCCAATAATTTTCTCATAATCAGCAATACGTAACTGAACGAAGTACAGTACCACATAT